>DWPT01005830.1:0-11909 GCA_018251895.1 Agathymus mariae mariae
GTTTTTACTTTAAGTTTTTAACACTAAACTTCACTACAGTTAGAAATTTACAGGAAATCAATATCAGGTAAGTAGGGAGTCTACCCAACACGGAAAAACATGGCAAGGGGTCTACGACACAAAAAAGTTTGGGGAACTCTGTTCTGGATGGAATAATGTACAAATGAACTACAATACAAAACAAATAACACGGTATAGATAGGACAATTCTTTAGCTGTAGTATCTATTTTACAAATTATTTTACCATTTGAAAGTTACATTGTGTGTATTCTGTATATACATATGTATATCATGTTTGTCAACACGAACGAAGTTGAAGTGGACCACTATTGTAGGATAATGATATTGTCTTTAAAAGACCTTTTAAATAATTTCCTAAAAGTTTACTGGAATAACCTGAAAACATTGCTTCAGCACAAGTTGTATAAATTAAAACTGCTGATGAATTTTATATTTTATTAATTTATTTAAGACCATAATTGCTGACCACTGAACACACCAAATTGAAAAAAAGGAAAGAAAAACTGTGTTACCATAGTAGAACAAAAAAAAATTAATTGCCATTAACCTACATTAAATTTTAACATTATTAATTTTTAATATATTGAATACAAGTCAAAGCCATTTTTATAGCGTTGAAGCATATAGTAGCAATTTCGTTCGTTTCACCCATGGTAATTATGATTCACATCGATTATAAAGTAGACTGCAGGAAGAAAAAACGTTTGTCGGAAATACATGCACCAGTATTATTTTATTGAAAATCCCTCATGCAAAGCTTTTCTCTGTATTATTAAAGTGAGTATTTTATACATTACAGGACCACAAAATAAACCACTTTTATGTATTTAATAAATATAGTCTAAAATACTAATGAAGTTTCCGTTATAAAACAGTATACCTATATATATAGTATATATATATATATAAAATACTTTGAATTTCGGTCTCACCAGCTAATTTAATAGTCATTCCTCCTTTATCAGTTTTCGGTCCCGGAAATGCACAAGCTAGACCTCCAACTAAATCCTCATCCACCGGCACATTAGCCCTTTTCATATCCCTGAGGATCTCTCGAGGTTGTATTAACTGACGCTCCTTATACTTTTCAAGAAAGTATAAACTGCTTAGAAATATGGATATTATCTCTATTATGTTCTATTTTTATGGCACACATTTTCATAAATTTAAAAATATACTAAATGAAACCGCTACGCTCTTTGGTGATATATTTTATGGTTTGCGGTCTAGATTAATCTATTAGATAATACTTTGACCAATTAATTTTCTGAATGATATTTGAATAATTTATCCTGAACCCACTTAGTTATTTAGACTATCATTCTGAATAAAACTTATAGTTTGATATATAATTGAATCTTGTATATGTTATAAAAAAAACGTACGCGGTATCTATATGGCATTTTTTGGATGACCTCGAAGTTAAGAAGTCCATTCTCTTCAAAATTATCTCCCGAATGTCAGGATCTGACAATGTGTAATCCCGCAGAACCTTTCCATAAGTAACTTTTATGTTCTCTCTATATCCTAGAGATAATATCATTTTTAGTTCCTATAACATTATTAAAAAGAATTAAAGTGATTATCTGTTATTAAATAAAAAAATTAAAGGAAAAATCACAAAAGGGTTCTGAAGAGTTTCAATATTTTCGTATTGAAGTATGGATAAAAACATAAGTTTTGCTTATATTACTAAAGTCAATTTGCTCATAAATTCAAACTCTGACCTGTACAAACTCCTTCTCTACAGATACATTATCCATCAATAGGTTCGTCAATTTTACTTCCTTCAATTTCATCATACTTAGTATAGTTAATGCATCTGATGGTAACAGAGGATTAAAAGAGAGATCTAAAGTGTACAATCGTTTTGTCGCCCGGAGCTTCACTATAGCCTTGGCTGCTGGAGTCGACAATCTAAATTAAAAACGTTAACGTTAGTCCGGGTCTTCAATAATTTTATGAGTTCACTTCTATTACCATTATCAGCCTTTTGAAGTTCACTGCTGTACATAGGCCTCTCTTAAGACACGTCACTGACACTATATAGTTATATATTATCAACGACTTTTCAATTACAATTTTCTGAAACGTCACTATGCAACAAAGTTCGTAGTGAAGAATTATTATCAGGGATATTGTCCACATTTTTAATTTTACTTTCAATATATTAAAGCTCTAGTTGATCGTAGAATCAATCAATTCATGAATATAAAATTTATAAATATAGTTGCGAACAATTTTAACAAAAAATTGAATAGTCAATCTAATTTTTCAGATCTAATCAGACGTATCTTATCAAGTTTTTATCTCTTAATAAGCTAAGGAGCATCGCAAACTAGATTTTAAATAGTATCGAATGGAATTTTAATCAAGCATTAACATATAAAACTAAAATCTATGTTGAACTAAGGTTATTAGATTAGTTGTTCATTTATATTCCACTGTGGAAAAGTAATTTTATAAAATTTTGTCCAGACCCCCTTTATGGTTGTGTGTGGTTGCTCACCTTAAATCCTTCTTATTCAAACACAATGGCAGATTAATAATTGTAGCGATAGTCTTGTTCCAGGCAAAGTATATTTATTATTATATTCATTATTATAATAATAATTATCTTATTTATAATAATTGAAAGCCTACATATGATAGCTTGTAAGGCAAACCAATACCAAGCATTAAAAAGTATCGCAAAGATACCCCACCCACATTACCAATTGGAACACTCGCCTGTTGTTGCTCAAGTCAATAATACGAAGGGTTGGCACGACCAGAACATTTCTCAGTACTGTGCCAATGGAGAGGCTGTTCCATGCCAAGTTCAGCTCGATTAAGACTGTACTATTGCTGAGCTGTCGTAGGAGTTCGTTTATACCTGCAAGAGAAGCCTTTATTAGAATCCACAACTGTTCCGCTGTTGACCTCTAAACTGTTCTTAGAATGCGAAGAATATATATTTTTGAGAACTTTAGGATATGCAGGTCTCCCTACGATATTCTCTTACACAAAACTACTGACAAATAATTCTACACAAGTACCTGACACCTGAAACCCAGATGTGAATGTTGCTGACCAATACTAATTTATACCATGAGCAATGTTATTTGTACCTGAGGATACCACAGTATATGTTCATGATTTTATTAAAATTATTTATTTATTTCGCTAGTTTTCCTAACATTAGCAACTCTATAAGAATTATATAAAAAAAATAAGGGGATAGATATGATGGAATATTCGGCGAAGGCTGGTGGTAGTCGCAATCAGAGGATTATGCATCATAAAAGATTATACGCTGCTAAATATTGATAAGTGAATAAGTAAACGAGTGTATGAGCGGATTGGTAGTTTTATTACTTTACTAGTGTTCAAATGATATTAACGGTATTTGTAGGGACGGGTGATTCTATTCAAATAGTTTGAAAAAAACATTATTCCAGTTGCTAATCAGCGTTCCGAGAAAAGTGAGGGGATTTTAATCCAAGCGAGAAAAACCGCTAACGGCATTCCGAAGCCTGTAATTACGCGACATACTTTCAAAGAGATGCCACGATGAAATCTAATTAAGTGACTTCAGGGTAGCAAGCACTTACTAAAATGTAACGGATTTTATGTTTTCACTAAGCTCTCGTATATACTAATTTGGTAAAAAATGCAATGCAAAATGTTTCAAGACTAACTAAATTGAAAGTGTAATAAAGATAGATCATGCCAGGAAGCGGACGTGGAGTAATTGATATAATTTTAGAAAACTTTGATAACGTGACTGATTTCTGACAAATGCCAAGTATGCCCTCGATTTACATCCGCACTGCATTTGTGGCCCATTGCAAGACACTGATGTCTCTTAGTGATTTAAAATGTTTATAATGTATCATGCCTCGATGATGGAATCAGTGTAGGCGTTAGTGCCAATCCAAATGCCTTGTGACACAGCCTTCGAAGGACATAAGAACTTTTATCACTAACAGTCAGTCAACATCCTACTGAGTCAAGCTGCGTGCTCTTCGTCGTTATTTGTAATTTTATAACGCAAAATAATGTTGCAAATGTATCAAACAAATATCCAACGACACCATAGATTAAGCAGTCAAACAGACTTTGCTTGTCAAACGAAGAGATCCAAGTTGGTTGTTCGTTATCCCTCATTCATCATATACATCAGCAACACTTGACTGACACGTCAGCATTTTATTCTATATAAATACCTAGTTCTTTTTATTTATATATTGATCTTATTTTTTATTTTTAGGACAGTAGTAAAACAAATATTAGTAGTTGAACAAAATAAACACCGTTCAATACAAATTTTCCGTGTAATGAAAAAACTCCTAACCTATTGTTAGAGAATAAGAATTAATTTAGTACAGAAATAAAAGTAGCATTTCCTAGCAAGTAAAGCTTTCTCATTCTAAGATAAATGTGCTAAGCGTGAGTCGTACTGTAACACGGAAGGTAACGTCAAAGTATTTTAAAATTAAATGTCGCTGTGTTTTGTTTTGTTTTTGTTTGAACTAGTTACATGGTCGACTTTAAATAAAACGGTGATGATGACGGGCAATTTTAATATAATGGTAATCAACAATTAGGATGCCATTGAAACGGGCTCAGAACACTGTCGATCGTCATTTGTTCAACCAAATGTATCGATGTATGGTCGATTGTATGATTTTTGCGTTAATTTTCGTTTCCTTTGTCGCTATTTTGAAGGACTTTCAATAGCGTGCTGAAAATGATTTAAACTCCCAGTTGATATTTCTCTTCAAAAACATTCTTGTGCGATAAGTCCACGTTACGGGGGTTTCGCACCTATGGAGTGCGGTACGCTTCCGTCCGACGAGAGCAGTGTTTGCTGTGTTCAATATTTATGTGCGAGTCCGAGATACCGCTGAGAGAATGAAACTTTCAACCGTTAAACGTACTCTGCGGCCCCCAAGAGTACGTACATTCTGATGCTTCAACTGAACTTTTTCATTTTATTTATTGAATACTCTCGAATAAGTATTTAATCGGATTTTCTCTTCACTGGACGCTAGTGTTAGTTGTATTTTGTTTAGTGTACTCCATCCAATTTATTACTCGGCCAAAAATTAACCACATTTGTTTTTATAATATGATATAACACAGGAAAAATCCTGGAATAAAATCCTGTACTACGATTTTATGTGACTTGCATTTTTGTTTTATTAAAACAATATAATTATTATACGAGTATCAACATCGTAACCCTAAAGCTTCCACTGCATGATTGAGGCATTGGGTATTTTTCTTTGGTAACACAATTAGTTGGCCCTGTGTTAAAACAATACTTATTTTTATACATACTTTGTAATCGAGTCTAATCTTCGGAGATTTTTTTTTGGGGCATCTTGGCACAGGTCAATACTTACTTAAAAGGATGCTCCCACTGTAGGAACTGTATTGTCAATATTTATTTGAGAAATAATAACTATTTTCATTTTCATATTTTCAATTATAATTATTATTGTAAGTATAAATAATTTCTATAATAACATTTCGAGCAGACATCGCCATATTTTTTACAGTTCATAATTGGCGTTGGTAAAGAAGACGGTATTCGGTTTAAAATTTAAGTAAAACTAGAAATTCATTTAGAATATCATTTAGAATAGATACCATCCTCGAAAATATTTATTTGTAATTCGTTAGAGTGCCCTCGCGTTGGTTTTAAAGGTTTAAGTCCCTTAAACTAACCATGTACAACTGATTCAAGTGAGAAGTATGGCTTACATCAGGTGGCCATGCGCACTTATTGCTGAAAACGAGTGACTTCCTGGACGTGACGTCACGGCCGTTTACCTATTAGGTTGCCCTTTCAGGACCATGAGCCTGTCACTTCTTTTTCATCAAAAAAAAAAGTCAAAGGGATACAAATCATCTCCGGAAAAAAGCTTTATCCGTAAGATTTTATTTGTTACTTCCTAAATTTTTCTCAATAGCCCCAGATTGCTTGCCGATTTTTTGACCCAGTTGCCTTGATTATTTAACACTTACCACGATCATAAATGTACTTTTCATGAGTACGCGAATCATAATAAAATATTAAATCCACGATGAATTTAATTTAAAATTATAAATTTATTTGTAGTTCTAACCAAGTCTGGTTTATGATGGTGGACTTGAAGAAAACAATTTTTTATTCGTTGTCGATAAACCCAACAACGTACAGCCGAAATGCAGAGTACACCGAATTGCCCATACTCTTCGACTGACTTTAACAGCTATCTTCTAACAAGAACAATCAAAATTTAATGTGCCCGGTGATAGAAGAATAATGTATCCGACCTATCTCGGTCGCTTATCTCGGTCGATCTCTTACGAACGACAAACATAAAACTTACGTCTACATTAAATAAATAAATATTAAAAACCTCTAGGAGCCGACAAGTTATTCCATGACAAGTCCAAATGTGTTACAGTATTATTGAATTCCACGGCTTCAGCAAACGCCAACGCGGAGTCCGTTCCCAAATCATTATGACTTAAATTTAACCTGAAAATATATTGTTACTCCCGCAAACGTATGTAAACTGGAATATGAATACTGGAAAAATATGAGTGCGAAAGGACCGAAATGGAATAAAGCGAACGAATTATGCAGTACTTTACTATATGAAACAATTTTATACATTATCACTTATCCCGGTAGAGGTAGTTATGTTGTCAACGTTAATATACTGTTTAAATATAAATTCTGCATTTAAATGTCATCCATAGGAGACGATGACTACTTAACATCAGATGGATCATATTTTGTAAATTTGAATATTACAAATAATTCATATCAAGTGCAGATTCTCAAAGTGCACACACCTTTAAGAACATTTAGAACTCCCAATGATGCAGTAACGTTTCATGTGATACCTCCAAATTCACATTCACATATACTGGTAAACTGACTTTACTGAGCAATCACTGGTCTATGAAGCATTCATAGCTCGACCGGCTTGGACCGACCGACCGATAGAAGCAATTAGCTATTGATGGATCGGTTGTGACTGCTAATGGAGAAAATTTTTGAACGTTTCCGCTTCCGTGATATAATGATTAATCCAGATATCGTTAAGCCGCATCGAAGGCCTTTGGGCGACATAATAAATTCGATGTTTCGATAAGCCACAAACCCCTCCACCAATCCGCCCTAGAGCATCGTGATTGAATACGCTCTACGCGTCCTCAATTACCAAGACAGTTTCCTGTTCCTGATCCATTACGAGTCGATGATTCAAAACGGTATCTCAGTCTCCTGAAGTTACCTTCTTATAATTGTTCCTCGTTGTAGCTTCTTAGCTAAATGTTGAAATCCCTGGTCGCCTATTTTGTTTTTAGACAGATCCAGTAACTCCAAAACACGATTTGCCAGAAAAGCGGTCAGTCTACGCATCCCTTCAGATTGTATACTGTAAAGTAGAACGTTTTTATGAAATACCAGCAAGTATATTTAAAAGAGAAATGATTATTATTATGTTATGTTAGATTATGTTATAGAAAATTATTTTATTACTTCATTATTAATTTACAGTTTAATTCATCATCATTTCAGCCGGACAACGCCCACCGCTGGCCATAGGCCTCCGCCACGGATGCCCACGCTCTTATCCAATGGCTACCCGCGATCTTCCACAGTTTAATTATATTTATAATATTAGCATATTTTCTGAACATTTTAAAGTGATTGAAATTTATTTTATATTATTATGATGTTATAATTTGCATACCTCATTAAATGTTACGATAAGAAAGCGAAAATTCTTACTAAAATTACTAGCTCATTACGAGTATTCCAAAAAATATTTGATTATTGCTGCGGTGCGGCGATCCCATTCATCATAAATCCACCAATATAGTTACTGATGTAAATTATAAATATTTGTTTTAAAATAATAATAATAATTCATATATTTTAATGATATAAATAGTGCTAATTAAATGAAATAAATAATGAATTGTGGCAGTCTTACGAAGGTGCTCAAAGGGACGGCGATAACAATAGAAGCCATAAAAAAAACGTGGTAGATGTTATCACAACATTTACCTGGGGCACTTCAGGTAACTCGCGCCCTTATACCTTGAGCAAAAGGGTGAATACGATATACACGGCCGTCTTTAAATAACCCACTATTGATTCTATCGGTTTCCAAGTATTGTTATTGACGTGACATGAAAGGCGTAGAAAAGGCAGGTGCTTCCTCAGATGGTGATCACTATTATGATGCCACAAGCCCCCTTCCGACGATATCTCCAGTGTCAATTTTAGGCGCGGATGCCCTCTAGAGAGCACCGCTAGAGCTCTCCTTCGCTAAGGGGTGTCGCGTCAGATGAAGGCTTAGAGGCCGTATGGTCAAAGCCAACCTCGGGTGGTGTTTAGTAGGTAGGCCCCTAGGATTATCGGGAGTCCCACATAACAAGCGCATGTATGCATGAGCATTTACCTCCCGCGCATTTCCGGTGGGTAGGTATTTTGCTTTTGTCTGGGTGCAAAAAAACCCGCAGATCACTAGTATTCAGAATCCGATACGAAAGCGAGGAGTTATCTCCTTACGATGCAAAGTATTTTTCTTGAAGTGAAATTTAACCTAAATCTAATCTCTGCGGAACGATTTTGTCATTTTAAGAACCTGTGTAATATGACACGTAACAGAATTATAACCTAGCCCTAACATTACTATGTGTAATGTCGTCAATCAAGATTTGATATAAATAATAAATGTAACCTACCTGCAAGTAGACAGGACCAATTCTCGAATTACGAGGCTTTCTCCAAGTAGTCTCCCAAGGTGATAACAGCCGTCTTCGCTCAAAAAGTTCGAAGTGAGGTCCAATCTTCGAACGTACCGATTCAATGTCAGAGCTAAACAAATGGGTCTTATCCCCGCGGGGTTGACTCCGTAATACTGCAATCAATATAATGTATCACTAAAAGTTCTTTCCATATGAGTAGCATAAAAACTTGTTAGAATCGGATCAGCCGCTAACACCTCCATCAATCTATACTAATATTATAATAGTGAGTGTGAATTTCGTGAATTTATGTACCTAACTTCCGCAACCACGGCACGTATTTGAAAATTTCTGGTACCATTTCAAATGAAGTCAGGGTGGACCTCTAGTCAATCATGATTGATCGCGGTAGAAGACGTTTTAACCTCTTTAATTGCGAAGATATACTGGTACCTCGTAGTGAGTCGATTTCAATTCTAATTAAATTAATGTCTAGGTAAATAAAACATCCACCACTTTTTCAAGTATTTTAAACCCTTCTACAAACATTGAAAACGTGTCACGAATGCTACATCTCCAGTCCTCTTAAACCATGCATAAATGTAATGAAATATAATTTACTTAAAACTTACCCTCAGATCAATAACTTCGTTAAGCATGCTACGATGAAATTTCTTAACTGGTATTACATTCATTTCCTTACATATATCTAAATATAGCTGCTGGCCGTCTAGAGGATAAAGTTTTACATCTTCTGTAAGAAATGTTCCAAGCTTGTTAATACAGTTCTCACCTCTGCTGCCGGAGCCCGTAGCAGAGGGGATTTGTAGAGAACGTTTTGAAAAGAAATTATTAAATAGAGTTTTATAAACAGTGTTTATATTTGCCTTTAAATTTATTTAGCACCCAAGTTTTTGACATTACTCAAGCGAAAATCAAACGCATTGCTTTGATTTTAAGCTAAGTCAGATATTTATTTGACAAAAAAATGTTTGCTCACAAGTATTCGTTATTTTTAAAACAGTTTTAGGACTCTTTGCTTATTTGTAAGCTATAAAATCTTCGTTCAAAAATCAATTAGATTAGCTTATTTTCGTTACAGTGTCTGTGACCCAGTAATAAGAGGGTTCTCCGCTCCCTTTTATGGGCGTTAGAGCTTTTGTTGTCTATAAGAGACTGTGATCAATCACTATTCGGAGACACGCCTGCTCGATTTACTTACATTAAAAAACCCAGCACTTTCCAACTAAAATTACTGTGCTTTTTATTCTTTCTGTATATGAAATTTTCCAGCAGCAATCAAGCAGCATATTGGACCATGATCTTAAACCTTTTCATTCTAAGGCTCTCTCAAACTACAGTAGATAGTTTTGTTCCGACGTACATGCCTAAGTATGAATTAGCAAATTTCCTACACTTAAAGAATAATAAGATGACACAAGGAACGTCCGATGTGGTGCCTCCTTTAAGGTTAAAATGTTACATCCGATGTAATGTTTGGTATTTATGCTTTATACGCAATTTCAGTACCCTCCTTTGCATACCTGGTTCTAAAAGAGCTTTTAAAATTCCAGGGTCGTTGACTGCCAGATATTTGTAATAGAGATGTTTTATGACTTCGCTGTCAGATAACGGAATATATTTAGTACACATATTGCCACTTCCAGGATCGTAGAGACCAGTTTTATAGGGTATAATCTTCGGACTATCGATGATTACCATTTGTTCCATTGAAGACCATTGATCTATCGGTATCTCGGATGAAGATGATGAGAGAACATTCTGGTAAAGAGTCTCTACTGGAACACTAGTAAGTTCCAACTCACTTGAAGAAAACATTATGAAGTAGATTTTTCTTATAAATAAAGCACGCGTAAAACTACTTAGCTTAGAAATAATTTTATTTAGTCTTCTTCAAATGTCAGTCAATAAGACTGAGAATGTTATTTATTTTCCCGTATTCTTTGACAAGACATCAAAACTGTCATTACTTTTTTTCTTATCAGGATGTCATATTATTGTTTTTTTTTTTAATTCATGTGTTTATAAGAATAGTTTACTCTATTATTTTCGGCGAATGTACAGCTGGGAAAAATATTTAAATATTCCACCCGTTGGCCGAATGGTTTTCTAGGACACGCAAAATATCCACCAAGACCCCAAAGTTTTCAACCCTTCATTCTTGTAATGATGTGCTAAAGACGGCTGTGGCAGTGATCCGCACGTATATTACCTTCTTAGTACTTGTACCAAAGTCTTCTTTAGCAAAATGATCCAATATCCTTATGTCACATAGAATAACTAATTTATAACAAGTTTCTCGTCATAAAATTGTCAAATACTTTTTTAAAGCAACTTAAGATAACCTTAAGCAGTGGCAAATATTTTGGCCACGTTTCTCACGATTATCGTTATGGGTTGTAGTGCCTACTGTACATTATTCAAACTGTACTAAACATCTACTTATTTGCTATTTTCATTCTACAAAATAATTTTTTCACAAGCTTTTATAATAAGGGTAGCAAAACCTTTACATTTTCGATATACGAATCTAAAAGACCGATCTAAGCACTGAGAAATTGTGCTTCTATCTGAATATGGCACGAGTTTCGTGAGTTCTTTACGAGACGGTCTATGACTATGACTTTTCATAAAGTACTTCAAATTCCTCCTTCCAATCACGTCTTCTTTTAATCTAAGGGAAACGCTCTATGTAACTTGTCATTTTTTCAAATATCGACAGACATAATACAGACCAAACGCAAACGCCTCGAGCAAAAACCACCGTGCGGTGAGCAATATCGGCCCAAGCAAACATTTGCCGACGCCGATGTTCCAATGCTACGAGCCCTACTCTAAACATGTTTGTTCGACCTTCTACGTACTCGTACGTTTATGAGCATTCCGATGGAATAAATTATGTGACGTTTTTACAGCGACCCATAAAAATATTGCTTTTGGAGTTTTGGAGTAATGAGACGCCTCACCGTTGTGTGTAATGCTCTGATTACATTCAAATCTGGCGTAGGCTTGTTTTGTGACATCAGCTGAAAAGGGTCATGAATAGGAGAAATGTACAGCCTTGGCCAAAAGTATTAGGCACCCTACAACTTGCTGCATATTTCGGGTATAAAAAAAATAAAAC
>DWPT01005831.1:0-11908 GCA_018251895.1 Agathymus mariae mariae
TATATCCATCCATTACTGACTGTTAACATAGTTTATCGATTCAGGGTATTAAACGTAAATAAAATTTAGTGAACAAAAAAAAAATTTAAAAAGAAAAGAAGTTAAATTTCTTTTATTAGAAGCGTGATAAACGCCCAATGAATATCATTATTATGCACGGTATTATTAAATGACATGATAAAATACACCTTGAGTGTTGTGTATTTGGACTAACCGAACACCATGCCTTGGTTCTCATCCAAGGCACCCTGAGTTATAATAGACTTTATTTTTTGGGGAGATTGATAGCATTCAAAATAAGGTGCATGCACAAGTATAATTGCATGTAAATACTCACCACAACTTCTGCTTAGTGTTTATCAGGATTGAACTAACTGATGCTGAGCAGACTTACTAGAGTGCTTCGCTCTTCCAGCTCTTGGATGGTGACTCCTTATGCTTTCCTCGTGGACTACCCTTCCTTTGATGCTATTAATCCCACTCGGTGGAGTAACGACGAAAACGACTCACGTCTGTTGCACTAAATGCTCGTCACGATAACTTTACGACGAAAACTATAGAAACGAAAAATTAGATCAGCAAGAGCGCGTGCTCGCTATGCTAACACCACGACAGCGACAACGAACTTTTTTCCATAGATTATAAATTAGCATAGACAACAACAAAAGTTATCATAGACAACTATAACATTAATGGCTATCAACAAACTTGAATACCCTACAGAATCTAATTTTACCGCTAAAATCTATGGAAAGCGGTCTCGCAAACGATGGCCTATACGTTGGTCAGATCAGATCCGTACATTTTAGCACTTGCCATGACGCCTTAAATGTGTCAAAAGCTAACTGGTGGGGAACTGAGGTAACTAAGGATAACGAAGCTTAGATCGATAATACATTTTTAGTTGTCATGTACTCCCGAAAAATATGAAACAATTTGATTTTAGTCGGGAAAACCGCATCGAAGCGTTAAATAATATTGGGACTCACAGTATAGAAGCGTTTACATAGCGCAGTTACACTGTGTAGTCAGCAAGCTACGTATTCGTAGACGCAGTATGCTACGGTGTAGAGCGTAAATATTGCTATGTAAACTATGCAAATTCTCTTGAAACAAGGAAAAATAATTTTCTTAAACCATTGCAATACATAAAATTGAGTATTGTTTTCATATCGTTTACTATTATGTTACAGGAATAATTTATTTTTAAATCTCGATCGATCTCTTTGTGATTTAGTAATCAGTTGTAGGACTGTTTTTAAGGAGTTTTCGAGCTATTGGCCAATAACTAGTAGCTCTGATAATGCGTAACAGCCGATGAACTACTTTCATACTAATTGACTGCCGAGGGCCTGCTAGATGGTCGTATGGACAAATAGCGCTAGACTCGTGGTTACAAAGAAAATAAAAAATCTGCACATCCATATTTCACTTGCATAATTAATTAGCACAAAAATAATAGTGTTGGGAAGCAATCTTCAAAATCTTTATACGACAATTATTCAGAAAAGCCCTCGTTTACGTAAATGACTACCCATTTAATGGAATTGCCGTAAAAAACGTTATCACAGTTAACCTGCCATGCTTCACTTGCTTTTTCTGTCTCCGATAATTGCCGACTATGTACAAGAAATAGCCAAATTTATATGTCACTTTAGAAAAAATGTGTCAGTTTTAAATATCAATTGGTCTTTTATTGAGATTGTTTCAAATATAATTCCTTTACTGGTACTTGATGGCATAATAAATATATAAATGCTCCTGTCTGCAGAGCGAGGGATCTGGGGTTCAATTCCCAGGTCGGCCAGACATTTATTTTTTCTTTATTATTATTATAATACATAATGTTTGTTCACGTCTCATGGGTATTTGAGATGTCGTATTCTTAACTTAATATTAGTGCGCGGGTGTGTGTGTGAATATCTTCATTTGCTGTATCATAATCAAATGTGTATACATAAGGCGTCACAAGTAACAAAGCCTGGGGATTATTCTCCAGTCAGATCTAAAGTTGTGAATCGAGTCGAATACCCGCAAAAAGAAAAGGCACGCATAAAAAAATTTGACTAGTCGGCTACAAAAATGTGTAGTCATTAGTCAGTGCTCTGGCCAAGTGTACGGACGTGTCCTCGCACACTTCAATAAAAATACTGTGACGATTATTTTACGAAAATTCGGGTTGGATACACTCTGTTTGTATTGAAAATAATGGGGAATGGTGTTATTTCGCCAATGTTCAGTGACTCTGTATATAGCCGTAGGGTATCGTAAAAAGTAACCCGTGTCTTATATATTGATATACCTATATAACTGCAAAAACCTTTTTATCACACGTATAAAATTATAATAACCATATTTTTCATGTCCCGTCTTGGGTGGCAGTGTCTCTTTAAGGCAACGTTTTACCAATGTAATATGGTGTACGCGCAACAGGGGAAGTTTTTTTCATTAAGAGTATTTATTTATTAATTTTTGACATAATTTACGTGAATAAAATTCACGGGCACAAGAGATATTCAAGTATAAATACGACCTAAATTAATTAGGTAACGAAGAATTCCTTCCTTCATGAAGAGTTTAAAAAAATATTTTTTATTCCGTTTTATATATATCGTGTTAAACAATATACTGACTCGGTTTGTTAACTGTGTCTTGTGTTGAAGATTCAGCGAAAATAAAACACAAAATTCTTTACCTCATACACCGCGCGGTCGGTTCAGCATATAAATATTATGATAACCGAACACGAGTTATGAAGTTTATTGTACATCTGATCAACAGATGAGAAGTTAACTTTAGGTAAAATTCATGACGAGTACGTATAGTATCGAATAGTTACGTTAGTTTGAAGAACGTTACGTAATTTGTAATTCAATAAACGATTTCATTTAATTACACTATTAACGCATGTTTTCAATACTTACATTTCATTACCATTACCCATTTATATGGGTTATCTTATGGTAGGTAATACATATAAATATAATGTCAGAATGTCAGAATATAAGGACAAATAAAAAGAATCTTTAGGCTCTCAAAATCTCTTTTGATGTTTCGTAAAAAACACCGACAAGACATTCCTAAATTCTTAAAATAAATAATCACTATGATATCTCAACGTCGGGCGGCGTAACATGATGAACAGGCGGTTGTTATTTTCACTCATAATCGCAGCAATATTGTAATTTCGAAGCCACTGCGATAGGGTGGCCCTTTGATTAATGACCCTTCACGTTTCCCGGAACACAGGACGCGCATCACCGGAGACGCAATCGTCAACGAGGAATCAATAATTGATGCCTTGATGGCGGCCGAGGTTGCCGATTTGCTTCGTTTAATATGTTACAATTTGTACTTAAGTCAATAAGTTATAGGGGCAACTGAATTCGATTATTCAAAAAGATTTTTTGATCACAAACTGAGTGTTAAAAAATATTAGTACTCGCTTATGTATGGTTGTTTTTAAAAATATAACTATTTTTTTATGCTTTGATCATGCAAACGAGCAGACGGGTCACATGCACTAGCAACACCGGGGACGTCACTAATGCGTTGCCGGCTTAAGGAAGTGATAGATCCGCTCTTGAAGGACCCCATGTCTTGAACGACTATGGCGTTGCATCATTAATAGGACAACATTGTTAACAGGATGTTGAGACAATGATAACAGATAATGTTTAAACTGAATTCATTAGGCTGTATTTGTGATGTCCTATGTATTTAGAATTTAATTACGTAACTTATTGATTAATTCATTATAACTTCGTTAGTTACATTTGCCTAGGTTTGATTTGATTTTTGGCTTGCACATTCCTACATATTCCTATCGTAATTCTATTGTAGAGTATGTACCAGCTTTCATATAATTAGGTCACTCACTCGACCATGTTATTGAGTTCATACCTGCATATGATATATGCCTATCCAACAGCATTTGCTTTGATAGCGTTGATAGTGTGGTAGTGCATTGAATATTAACGTATATTGTACAACAGTCCTTTCCCTCGCGTATTCATAGGTATTTTATGATTTTTGTAATATTGCTGTATACGTACACACAGCCATTATATATCATGACGAGGTGCAAACATTTTGAAACTAAAGTATGATTTGCTGTTTTGGAATTTGGACATATTACGTCCGGTGATAGATACATATGAGTCAACATAGCTAGCCGTGGTGTAATAGAATATGTTTTTAAAAACATTTTTTTTTATTTCGTTGTTACATTGTTGTCATTAGTATTTCACAATGAACTACGTACTGTTTACTGTGTTGACGTCAATTACGTTTATCAGTCCGTCTATATTCCAGCCATGAAAATGGATTCAGTCTTGTGTATTCAGCTTGACGGGCGTCGAGAAAATTCACTTCGTAGGGTTATTGCCCACTGTCACGACACGGCTCGCCTCGTCGATACGACGAACTTAGATCTTCTATCAGAACCCTGGATAGGTACGTAAGGGAGAAAACAATTTTGTATTTTATTGATATGCAAGACAAGGTTTGTGTGGTTAATATTATGTTATGAAATAATTAAACACGTGCTATGTACTCAATGAGATATGTAAGAGACTGTATTACTTTAAAAATCATATATTTCTATATATAATATATATCATATATTGTCCATTTTTTGTTCTTGGTTATATAAGACTTTTTTTTATGTTTATAGCCGACAAACGATCAGACTAGCCACCTGATGGTAAGTGGTTACCGTCGCCCATCGACATCAGCAAGACCAAAGGTATCACTGCTGCTTTGTCGGTCAGGAAATAAAAAAAAGGTAAGAAAAAAAGTATTGGTTCTCAAGTCCCCAGCCGAAACAAGACGAGAAATTTAGCGGCTGACTCAAGCAGGAGGGTGGCAGCTAGCCAGGCAGGCCTCACGGAAAGATTTTGTATAATTTGCCGTTACTATAGACAGATATATCGATATAGATTGTGGATTGTCTTGTCTGGCATAGTCTGTGTCATTAAGCAAACATTAATATGGCATGGTTCGAGGGCCATTGCCAATGACTAAATTTCTTGAGTCTTGAGCTTGGAATATTATAGTGATCGTTAGGCCAAGTTAGCCACTATCTTCTCTAACTCTCAGAAAGACCAGCCCCTGCAGATGGTCGATAATGAAGCGAGAAGAAGGCTTGAAGCTATGCTAATAATGTTAAAACTGACATTATGTTAATGCTCCGCGACAGCTCGAGAAGATTGCGCTCATCCCCAAGAACTAGTATTTATTCACAAAACAGCTCGTTATGTCAACTTGTACACACTCGAAGCGGTTCGTTTTCGTCGTTTTAACCGGCGCACAATGGCCCACGCTGTGTTCCGTCGGCTCCGCCGACACTGCCAACTCGTTAGGAGTCTTCCACTTCGATGCGCCAGCGATTCTTATTTGCACAACTCGAGAGAAGACGCTATTGTACGAACGTTTTTTTGTTTTTCTTAAAACATTCATCGCTTCTTTACTTTATTGTTGAGTCAAATTGGCCAATAAGCTTTGAGGACCGAAATTGAATTTGGTTTTATGCTAATTTGTTTTCCGTACACTGAAGTTTTAATGAATAGGTGTTTTAAATTGCAACGTCTTTCATTAGTAAAATCGATGTCCTTGACGAAAATAATTGTTTTGGTTTTCTGTACAAATAATTGTAAAAAGTATCAAGAAAGAAAATTTATTGTGTAATTATGACTTCATATTAAATTTTTAATCGCCGCGAGTAATAAGTCTTATAAATTTAAGTCGACTACTTCATTATAAAAATTGAAATTATGTTTTTGATTACCGCGGTATGCGGTATTTTATTTTAAAATAATAGGTTTCAGAACTAGGTCAGCTGGTATAAAGTTTCGAAACTTTTAAAGAAATATTCAAGTTTGTAATCCTCATACAATTCAGTGGTTCGTGGTCAAACTAAGTCACGCGATGTATGATTTAAAATGATTTGTATTATACGATAGACCTTGTGCTCGGTTATTGTAAGGCGTTTTGTAACCAAAACTGAAGACAGTCAAGAATTGAATGATGGAATGATCACCACGACACGTTAAAAATAGTTTTTAGTCTTTCAGTGGACATTGCAGGCATGGAAGCGCAGACACAACCTCTCTATCGTGACGTCAGCGGCATGGAAGCGCTAATATAATTTGTATAGTCTCGTTAGCAGTATAGAAATACTAACATTACCTTTTAATGTGTGTGTAGTTAATTTCAATGTATGTGATAACAAAATTGTACTAGCTGTTATTCATTAAATTCTTGACTTCTCCCGAATTTGCTTATCATCCGGTCGATTATTTATGAATTTGACAAAGCCTATTTCACGGATGTAGAAATGTAAATTAATAACTGAGACGCATTTATCCCAGTTTCATGCAAAGAATAAATACTTAACGTAAGGGACAAGGCAAAATCAAAATATCAGAAGAGTGACACTCAAACGAGTACAGTCTCTACGATTAATGGAATGTAATGGTAAATTTTTGTTAGAATTTATGAATATTTGACAACTTCCATACGTTGAATCGTAGATTCGTAACTATTAATATCGCTACATATATTGTATGTATGCTCCATCTCACTAAGTGTATGGGTATAAGCGTTAAAAAATGTCATCTAGCGATTACGCTCCAAACGAAAACTGTCAAAATAGTACGAGTGAACACATCAAAGGTAAGTCAGGATTAAAATGGAAGTAACACATCTGCAATGTGTAGAGCGTTTGGCGTTTACAGGTAATTACAAGGTCGCGGTACACGATCATGAAATTCACCATATATAATGTAGTTAGCGGATGAGGCTGGTTTATCTTATTGACTTTTGGCTCTGCGTTGTATTTCACTTTTGTTTTTTAAAGTAGACGTTTTATAAATACCCCGCCCTCAATTCGCTTCAAGAAGAATAATCCGTTTACAAAACATGCCAGAAATACTATACGTTTCAATACTAACTTTTGTGTCTAATCCCGTAGGAACAAAACCAAAACTGGGTCATAGAGTATCTTACGTATTCTATAAAATATTCACATTTTATGAAGAAATAAATTCAATCGAGATGTGACGCGTTTTTTTATATATTTTTTTGTTAAATCACACCCGTTGCTTACACCATTTTCTACTGTTTAGAGATTTTAACAAGGATTTAACCTGTTAGTATCTTCATCACTTGGGGTATTCTCTTTATGTTAATCAGTTGTAGTAGGTACAGAATATTTATGCGCTAGTATCTCTTAAATGTTCACATCAGGTATTTGATCATTATATGTACCTAATATCTGCAATAAATGCCCATGAATGATGAATATTTTTTGAAGTACGATACTTCTGTCTCTAATGGTCCTAAGGTTCCATAAAGGAATTCATAATTAATCTCGATAATCACCTCTTAAGGAAATGCTTACCACAAAAATGTAAAAATAGCATAACTTTGTTTTCGAATAATAAAACAAATATTAAGTCCAAAGTTGGGAGTCTACGCGTTTCTGGCGTTGCTACTATTTCTTAAAATAGCATTATTTGGGCTTTATGTGGAACAACTTGAGACAAAACGAAATTTTCCTTCATTAACTTTAGTTACAGTAAGACACTTAGCAAAAGCTCCTGTGATTTTTAAACTGTCGGTGAAAATCATAGCATTGAGAGTTACGAACCCTCTCCCACTTTTAATTGGGTTAACGTCGTCACGGTGTGGGCTCAATAATTCATTTAAAGTCTTGTGGAACAGAAAATATAAAGTCAATAATTACATTTTCTTTAAATAAATTTATGTACGTATTTATTGTATCTAATATTGACGTTGTGATAGTATAGACAGCATCGGTGTGGCAGGGCATTCGAGTATCCTTAATTCCAAGCCAAGTTCCCATGCATGTGGTACGTCCTTCTATTGGAGGTCGCTGGGTTCTGCACCATCCAGTATAACTCCGACGGTTCCTTGCCTACTTGGCTAGTGCTGTTCTAAAATCAACCGTAAACCTTTTGTAGACATTGTGAAACAACAGGACGTTATACAAAACTTCAAAACAATCCGCTACTTATTTTCTTAGAAGGAACCCATTGAATAGACAGATGTTTACTGTTAAAGTAAAATGGAACGGACGGCTGTAGGCCGCTGAATAGAGCCGAGCGGCTTGTGCCTCATTACGAGAAAAATAACACTTTTGAATGAAATATTTTCATAAAGATAAGAAAATAGATGAAGAAGAGTAGTAGTTTTCGTTTACGTTACAAGCTTATACGAGTATATGATGATAAATTGTGTTATCATTAATTACATTTAGATACGAGTTGCGAAGTAAATATAAAAACTTACGAATGGAACCTAAAGAGAAAATAAATATGGTAAATTTTGAATGAATTTTGTTATAATCCAAAGAGCAAACGAAAAAACAGATGGGCCACCTGATGGTTAGTGATCATCGTCGCCCATGGACAGCGGCAGCGTTGTCGGCCAGGAAATGAGAAGAAGGTCAAAAAGCTCGTCTGCTCGTTTGTTGGCTGTTACCATAAAAAAAACAAAAAGTTTAACAAAAAAACCAAAAAAACGTCAATTCGGTATACTTACTGCAAACGGGTTATCGGACTGCAACTAGCAATCACATGTTAAATGGATCGTTCGTGATTGTGTATGGTTTCTCGGAAACGTATAGTGGGCGCACCGAGTGTGAACCTTACATGAATTACCCTTTGCGTTGAACTTTTCGCCCGAGATACGACTTAGATTCAAACCATTAATTCAGTGGCAGCTACCGCTGGGCCATTTTTTTCGTGTGTAAATACTCGTATTGTGACATTTACTGCGGTCATGACATTATAATGGTTCTTAGCAATGTCTTCATTGGCTATATGTTGTACATATATTTAGGTATGTCATCAATAAGGGTATGAGAATAATAAGATTGAAGGAATGAATAGCGTACTAAAGGCGCATATTGGACCTCGCATAATTGTGTAATTTTAGCGGCCAAATTTATTTCAAACTTCACTTTTTTTTTGTTCCCGAGAGGGAAACCTTCAAAAAGTACCCGGTATCGTGGGAGCGACGCCTGGTTATGTCGGATTTTTAGCGCACTAAAACCCTCCCGGTGATCTTCCGGTTTAAATGTTATTGTTTAAATGTTATTCACTTCCGGTGAACTCCGGAATCTCAATAGGAACGCAACTGAAGTGCATGCAGCGCGGTGCCCCTGTCGGGCTATACCCAGGAGGGACAATATGTCCCGCTCGCACCATCCGATCTTATCGACACTACACGACCACACATACCGTCGACCTTCCCGGGGTCGGTAGTCGGACGGCTCGAGCTCCCACTTTTACCCCCTTTTTGTCGCCTCTTACGACAGGCAGGAGGTACCGTACCTTGTATTCTGGTCCCGAGCTACAAACATACAGAACATAAAATTGACTGAAAGTAGCTTTTAAAGTTTAAGTTTATTTTTAAATAAAAAATAATTTCTAGTTCCGAAGCCTAACTTGATACATGATGAATATATGATGAATATTTGATAATATTGATAGTAATTGATAAATTTATTTAAAAAAAAATGTCAATTACGTAGTATTCTTCATGAATATTCCCGAAAGTTGAATTGAACTTAGTTATAGCTAAGTAATAAGATTTTACAGGACAAAACTATAGTATTTATCCTCTTAAAAAAATTGCCGCATCTTCTTGTTGTAAGAAATAATATAATCTATACATATAATAAAATTCTAACTGACCGCTTTCTGTACATGAACGATCTATAAGAAAAAATATTATTCCGGGCCTTTATCAACGCAGTAGAACACGAAACAAGAGTTGTTAGAATTTTTGTTTGTTTGTCTGTGCGTTTGTTCGCGCTAATCTCACAAACGGCTTAGCCGATTACGTTGTCGTTTTCACTAATGTATTGCAGTAAGCATTACTTAATATTTAAAGTTTGTTTCATCTCAATCTGTCCATAAATAAAAAAGTTATAAATTCATTTAAAATAATGTAGACACAATGTTTTAGCGTAAGGCGTAGTTTTTGCGAAGGGAAACGAGGGCAGTTTGCTAGTCATTAATGTGAACCGAATAAACAAAAAAATCTGACAATAATATGAGCAAGCAACGCGAAAGCGAGGTGCTTGGAAAGTCGTAATTTAGTCAGACATGTCATCATTACAGCTGTCACGCCATGCGTACGTTACACACTCAGGCTGAAGTATCACACACGCATCATATTTCAACCACTGCAACTTGCATTGGGATAACTGCTTTACACAAAACGGGAGCTGTGATGATGTACATAGTAAGTGTACATTATTGCAATCATGCCGCAACTTTATTTTAATTAAGGAATATTTAAAATGGCACTATTTATTCTAATAATAAAATTCTAACTGATCGCGTTCTCTAAATGAATGATGTATGAGAAAAAAACATTATTACGGGCCTTTATTAACGCTAGATTATTATATAACACAAAACAATAATTGTTAGAATTTTTGTTTGTTCCCGCTATACTTAGAAACGGCTTAACCGGTTTCGTTCTGGTTTACACTAATGTATTACAGTAAGCATCACTGAATACTTGTTGTTTTGTAGTTTATTTCATTGCAATCTGTCCATTAATAAATAATTAAAATAAGAAGAATTTAAGAAGCGAAGCGAAGGCAGTTTGCTAGTTAATAATATTACATGTTTGGTACAATGTCCTGCACATAGATGTCGCCTAATTATACTTATAATTAATGATAGTATTATAATGTGCAATAAATATGGATAGTGATACAAAAAATATACAAATAAATGTCGAATATATACACTATTAACCGTAAATTAATTATTTAAATATTTTTACAGTAGCTATATCAATTCTGATAAGTGTATAATCTATGGTCTTTATAAACCAATTTCTCAACGGCAATCGTCATTTTAAAATTTTCATATTATATTTCTCTGTACCTTACTTCGTGGTGACGATTTCAGGAAAAGGTGTGCGCGCGCATCGTAAAATCATCATTCTCATAAAATTTGCCAAACGTGCCAACTCCAAAAATCTATAAATTATCGATCATCTATTTAATATGATTAATTATTAGGCAACGATCGAACGGGTTCGGAAGGTCACCAGACTAACAAGTATCTTAAATGTTATTAAAAATATGTCATTTATATTAAAATACTTATGTACTGTTACTACGTATATTAGTGATTTATATGTAATATAAGGATATAGTAATAGTTACACTGAACCGTAAAATTTGACACTAATCTTTACACAATTTATGTTTGTGTATAACGAACTTTGTACGAGGGCCGATCAAAAAGTAATGATAAACGGGTATTATTGCAGGGCCTATTTACGTGGAATCAATTGTTTTCACTCACGTATACCCTCAGTAGTAGCGAGCAAAAAAATTATGGCGTCTGTTTTATGGGGTGCCGAGGGAATTATCATGATTGATTATTTAAAGAAAGGAGCTAGTATTACAGGCTCCTACCATGCCCAACAAATAAGAAAGTTGCGGGAAGCCATTAAGGAAAAAAGGCGAAGCAAACTTCGTGCGAAGGTGCTGTTTCACCAACACAACGCATCCTCTCACAAAGCTCAAATTGCATTGAATGCCATACGGGAAGCGGGCTTCGAATTGGTTGAGACCAGACCTATTTATTTAGACTTCTATTTCTTTCGTCACCTCAAGGAACACCTCAGAGGCCAGAAATATGCCGATAATAGTGAAGTGATGGCTGCTGTACAAGCGTTTTTCGAGGAGCAAGATAAAAAATGTTTTTAAATGGAATAGAAGCTTTAGAGATAAGATGGTCTAAATGTATAAACTTATAAGGAGATTATGTAGAAAAGTAAATTTAATTTGAAAGAGTAAATGTTGTATTGCTTTTTGATCGGCCTAGTAGAACTAATATGCAAAGCTTTGAGG
>DWPT01005832.1:0-11907 GCA_018251895.1 Agathymus mariae mariae
TGATGCGTTGTCGGCCAGGAAATGAGTAGAAGGTAAAAAAGAAGGTACTGGCTCTCAAGCCCCCAGCCGGAACACGATGAGTCGTTTGGCGGCTGACTCTAGCAGGAGGGTGGCAGCTAGCTAGGCAGATCACGATCATTCACGAAAAGATAATACTATCAATAATAATATTAACGACTTAATAATAATATTGATAATATAATCTTTATCATTGAGGAGTTCCTTTCGCCGTTTCTTCTCCTGAATGTTAAAGCACCTTTTTGAAACGGTATTAGAAGCAAAAAATTACATGCATAAGTATATTTTCAGAATACCTTTGATTAATTTGATTAATTAATTTTAGACCATGAAAGCTGTGTTCCTATTAGCCGTGGTGGCGCTGGCGCGCGCCCAGTTTCCGAACGGCCGCATTCTAGAGCCTCCAGTTCCCTCCCTATGTGTGCAGCGGACCATCCATGAAAGATACGCTGACAGTGAGTCGTTTTGTTTTTTATGTATCTACTTTGAATATTGAACACCTTACACCATACATATCTATTAACATCGGATTGAAAATCTTCCAAAAACGTCTTCCTGCAAGGCAAAGCGACAAGGTTAAATGGAATTTTACCACTAACACCCGTTGGCAGTTTTGTGTATGTGTGCCTTTCCAACTAAATGACTCTTGTACGTCACGTCTATTATCACTGGATATAAATGACTATACTAAGCATTTTGGATGAGCATGATTTACATATTATGATGATTATATTATATTACATAATTCCGATCTCTGATCACTCCATCTCGAGTAAACTGTTATGTCAATGCAAATGTTGGAAAGGTGCACACAGCATTTCTTAGTAATAATTATAACTTTTATCGTTAATTATTTCGTCGGAAGTTCCTAAAAATTTTTTTTTTACCAAAATTATAACCATAACAGACAAATATATCGTAACAGATGTATCTGTGTAAAAACCACTTTTTATTTATGTATTCAATGCATTAAAAATTTGTCCATTAAATAATTAACATTAATATGCAACGTCATATGAATAATAATTAGGTACGCTTATCAATTATTTTAATTCCGTGTGTTTTTACAAACTTATATATTTTTCTTATATTCAAATGCGAAATTTTATTGGCTTTGAAGTCGACACAATTCATATAGTTAATTGGTATCCATCTAGTCATATTACATCGTTGTTATATTACATCATTGCTTGTGGTGATTGTATTGTATAATTTAAATATATTTATTAAATATATATATATTTATTTTAAAATACTCAAATAATATAAAAAAAAATGGGTAGATATCCTCATTATAAATCATCGCAAATCAACTATATCTCCTTGGTGTAAATAGGTATTAAACTCCATCTACCTAATCGAGATATTTTTTAAATTCATGGCATTTTTGCCAATTGGCAATCTTTTGAAAATAGCTTTTATAAAATTCAAAATAAATAGAAATAAATATTTGAATCCAAATATTATTATTAAACAATTATTTGGATGCCTAGGGGAGAAAATTAAGGTCGTGGTTTATAATAAAAACAAGATAAAAAAAAAATAGGAAAACTAACTTTAAAATGCCACTATAAATAAAAACAAGTAGACGATATTTCTAAACTCTTTCTCCTATTCAAATATTGAGATTCCATTCATTATTTTGGACACTAACAACTAAAAATCACAAAATTTTAATGATTTCTTTATAACAACATTGTTTACTTCCGGTGCTCTTGATCAGATCTTAATATAATATATTTATAAGCGACCATCTCGGTACCAAACACTTATAAACAAAATTATGAAAATCAGTTCATAAACCTCAGAGAAATCGATAGTTTACATCCAAAATAAAAATAAAATATATCAATAAAACTTACAACCTTTTGCTTTTTTGAAATCGTATCACACATCGCCATCTATTAAGAAAAAAAGAAAAACGTGTGAAAAAAAAATCTGAGAAGATCGGACGTCGATCGGGCACAAGAATGCGATTATATAATTAATTATTTAAATTATTAGAAAGTAGAAACCAGTCAACAACAAGTCACCCTCGCTCTATACCAGAAATCCTAAGGTTCTGTAAAAATAACCACACCCGGAACGGTGTGATGTATGGAAATCGGATATTTAAAATGACGTTTGCCTCATTTATTGTTCTAGGGATGTGTTTTATTATTGAAATGGCTACTTCTAAGTTTAATTTCCTTTTCCGTGGGAACATTTATTGGCCGGGATGGAAAATTTCGTATTTAAAGTCATTAATTAAGTTCGCATGTATCATTTAACAGACTAACAAATTAAATTCGAAGCAAAATAGATACTCTACATCGATAATAAACCATGTTTTTTTTTTCAAAAATTATATTATGCATACGTTATGTCTATAACTATTTTATTATTAACACCTGTAGAGGGTTAAAAGATAAAAGCAAAGTTTGGGAGTACGTACTTTTGTGTTTTTCACATTTTAAATAGTATATATATTTTGTCATCTGCAATCTATCTATTTGCATGATCAATCTTTGCCTTCTTTTTCCTCTTTCTTCTGATTATTTATCACAGTTGATGGAGGTATTAAAGTACATTTTTTTAAATATATATCTTCTCTATCTATCTAAATTAATGATGGAGACCTGCCGTTTCAAATTTTATATCTTAGACATTTGATCTTTAAAAAGAAATACGATATCTTTATTAAATATAAAGTTATTAAAGTTGTAAGAAATAACAATTTTATATATGGTTAGTTCAGTGATGTGTTTTTGTTAATGCTCTTTCATCCGCAGATAGAATACATTGTTAATAATATAAGCAACGCAGATCAAGTCGCGGATATCACCAAACTGCAAATAAATGTCAACGTGATATCAGTGACCAGTCAGGACCGATCATCCGTGAATGACTGAGAAAAAAAACCGTGGTGTCATAAAAACTGGTTATTTATTAACAGTGGGCGTGGCATCTGCCCGTAACTAACATCCTGTTATAACACAAAAACAGAAAAATCAACGTATACGCTTATCTCGATTCTCTCCCGGATGTCTGATAACATAACTAGTTTAGTAGCGGGAATATCTTAAATTCTCCTGATAAGAGACACAAAAGTAAATTGCTAGGAGAGTTTTTATGTTATAAAATTTAATGTTATAACATTAAAAATAATAAACAAAAATATTAAATGAAACAAAACAAACAAAAACTTCATTCAAAATAATCGAAAACAATCAAAAATAACAAATAATAACAATATTGTTTAACAGTAGTTACTTTACCTGATCTTATACATCATTTCATACTTGTGATTGTAGCCCGGATAGCTCAGTTGGTAGAGCATTGGACTTTTAATCCAAGGGTCCAGGGTTCAAGTCCCTGTTCGGGCGAAAATTACACTTTTGTTTAAATTAAAATTAAAAATTTTATTAGGACATTTTTTTCTTTTTCGTAGGTTAAAAATAAAAACGTTGTCAACAAGGAGTTTATTTTTGTGTTGAGTTTGATCATTTTCGAGTCAACATTTATTTTTGAGACTTCTAAAATGTTCTATCAATCAAATCATTTTGTTTTTTACACTTAATGTAAAATTTCTTATTCGTATGTTTTATGTAAGATTTTTTTATAATGACGTCACATTTTGTCAAACAAAATGAAACAATTTCTTATGAACAAATCAATCCTTTAAGTTAAGGTAAAAATTTAGGATGACTGCGCAACTACGGTAAGAATTTATATTATTAATAAAAATACTTTAAGTAACAAAACGTTATTTTATGGTTATTGTTGAATTTCAACGACTATATGCGAACACTATTTGACAAAATGTATAATAGTCGTTGTAATAAAAAATTATGTATTTTCGACATAAATTCCGATTTCATAATCTTCCAACTGCAGCCAGGGTGATGCGGGGAAATTGTCTGTAATTAAAGAACAATAAGAAATTATTCTTTTTACATAAGAAATACATTCAATACAACACGGTGGGTGTTGTCAAAGATTCTCATGGAACTATAGTACAATAGCTAATAACGATACGTTTCTATCAAAACCATTTTAGCACTTTCTTTAAAATGATCTTGTTTTATCTGTGTAATAATAACATAATAGGTAGTTCGTAATAGGTAACAGGTATTATTTTGACAAACTCGACGCGAACTTCTGACTGTTTTTGCTTTCTTCAGATACTTTCAGATATTAATCGTAAAAAACTGTTAAACCTATTTACTTATATAGTACGTAGAATAGAATAGTATAGCATTTTTAAAACAGCTCCAATAATTAAATAAACCGTGTCGCAACTGTTTAAATACGTTTTGTTGAGCCAATTCCAATAGTTATTATAACTCTGTAATGTTACAAATAAGTTACAAGATTGCGTTTTTGTAAGTAGGTAGCCATAAGTAATAATATATGTACCAAGAGATGGGCTGACTATGACTCTGGCCGGCTAACCGCTAAATGAATATTTGTCACGTCATTTTCTAATAATTATTCAAATTAATTTTAATTCTTTAGGAAGGATTAGAAGCTTTCTTTCAAAAACATTGTTTTGCTAAATATCGTCATCTAAGTACAAGGTTAATTTTCGTTCTTAACCACAAAGGAACGGTTCCTATTTTTATATTATATCAGTGCCTCATCCCGACTTCGTTCGGGTTCGACAATTAATTATTATACATAATATAACATATAGCCTATGTTATGTATATTTTTGTGTCAAAAGTACCCTGGGCGCGGTCGGTAGCCGAACGAATGAAAACAATGATACCACCGTACCAGTTGATAAGCCATGTCCGAAGCATTCACTAAGAACTTACAAAACTTGCTTTGATTAGTGATCCATTCATCGAACTACATAACGCAGCGTGGCGGAGTACATTATAGACATCTTGATGAGAGACTCGAGCTTATAAAGCCGCTAATGGGTTTGAATCCAGAGAAATTATAATTGTGATACATCTACTGCTACTACTTCTAGTACTAATTACTAGATATTCTTAATAGAATTAAAATATCAATAGATAACTACAACATTACTCAATAGAAGAGGAAAGTGTTTGTGTACATCAAACACGCAGTCGCATTAAACACTAATAGAAGTAAAGTTAATAGAATAATCTATTGACTTTACATAACAGTAAATAAATACTTTCGTTATGAGTGCTTGAAGATAATGGTTTAATTGTATGAAATGAGCCACTTTTGATATGACGTTAATATGTTTGTAGCAAATATATCTTCATATATGAACCAAGACCAGATATAAAATAATTGCTTTTAGCCTCATAGCCTGAATAGCTCAGTCGATAGAGCAATAGACTTTTAATCCAAGGGTCCAGGTTTCAAGTCCCTGTCCGGGCGTTGAAAGTTGAAACCTAACAATTTTATAGTTTTTTTTTTAAATAATAATAGAGGTAATTATCTGTTATGCAGATAAAGGTAATTCTAAGATTTACATAACTCTGTTATGTAAATCTCATAATTACCTTATATGTTAACTTCTGTTATGAGATTAATATTAAAACCTGATTTTATTATTTCGTACGTATTTGTCCGAAGAAAAGATTTATAAACGCTTATTAACATAACAAAAACGTTTATTATACACTTATAAACGTATCTGCCTACCTAATAATTAAAGCTGCATTACGTAGGTAATCTTTTCTGCACAAAGACCAAAGTGTGCTTAAACCTACTTACTGTTTTTTGTTTACTTATCTTGACATAAGCATTCGTTATTTTTTTTTATATCTAACGTAAACATATTTATACACTATATGTTTGAAACAACAAGGCACGTTATCATAGTTATGTTAACTGTTTTAATCACATCTAAAATAAAAGTTATGATTTATTGGTTTTAAAGTTAGGACGAACGGTTGAGAAGTCATTGGTGCTAATCATTTTAATACTTGAAACATCTTATATGAACAAAGCGCTCGTAGAATGTGTAGTTATATAAGTAGCAATGCTGGTTCCCCGCTGCGTTTACGGTCGGCAACGCGTCAGTGACGCCTTTAATGTTACTGATGTCTACGGGCGCCGGTGACCAATTGTTATCAGGCAATTAATAAGCGAACTAGGCACAAGGCTTTAAGAACGATTTTTCTACCAGTGCGTAAATAATATAGCGCCGTTAGCAATAAATAGCGAGTGGCATGGATACAAATGACACAACATACAATAGATCTGAAAACAAATATTTATTTATGAGCTCATCAGTTTCTTCTAGTAATAAATGGTTTCTCCTGCTTCTTTCTTGGTGTTCGGCGAGTCTGATATGCCTTCCGTGTTACGAATGTCTGTAGGCGGTGGTAGTCCTTTACCATTAAATGGCCCATCTGCTTGTTTTTCGGATATTTTGGATATAAAAAGGTCTACCACATAAATATCTGTCCCAACTAGAATTTTCCAATAAGAAGCTGTCTTTACTAAACTACAGGATTCTCGAAGTCGAATGTAGAAAAACGTGACAAAGAACTATTGACAATATGTAATATACTAATTGCACGTCCTTTCCAGATAAGGGATACTTTTTCTCCTGGCGAGACCCTGCTCTCAGGGGTGTAGAAGAGGATTGGCTCAGCGCGAGGAATTTCTGCCGACAGAGATGCATGGACCTCGTGTCTTTGGAGACCAGTGATGAGAACGAGTGGATTAAGGCTCGCATTGTTCAGGATAAGGTAAGAAAGTTTATAAGGGGGACCATAGAAACATCATTAAGCCGGCTAACAAATTGGTCAAAAGTCCTACCACTAGACCCGAATGCAATTTTAATTAAGCTAGATGTTAAAAATAGTAGAAAAAATATCGATAGTTTAATTACACAGCGACAAATACAGAGATTATGATGGTGCACCATGAGCAGAAGAGACCGGCTTGTACTCAACAATATAATATAGTTTCGTAAAACACAATTTTAAAATAAATGTAAATATATTCCCCTAAAGTAAATTCACCCATCGGTGCTCTATCACATAATTTTGTCATTTCAACACCTTATCTAACCATTTCCTCCCGCATAACGAGCGTAACAATGCGAACAAAATTGTGCAAGATTCCACGCACATCGTTTCTTGGTCATCTGCCGATAAATAAGGAGTGACATGAGGTAAAAATCTTCACATAATTTACTAACAACAAAGCTCCACCCTTGACCTGCTTGACTACAGCTGCGAACCTTGTGAATATTAGCAGCACGTTCACGCGTGACCCGCGTCTTGAACAGAATACTCATCCAGTAGGACCGAGTGAAAACCTTTTGCGTTTTTCGAAACGAAAACTACATAGAAAAAGAAAGTAGAGCGCTCTTCGAAACTATCTAAGTATAACGAATTGGTCGCCACAATTGTGACACCGCTTCGAAACCGTTAAATTGTACAATATGCAGTTGTGTTGACAGCGTTTACTTGTAGTCACATTACACTTACACTTGACTGGCGAAACAACAATAAGGTTTTCCTTTTTCTAGTTTCACTGATTATTTCAATGTAGAAAAGTTAGTTTCGTTACGTGGGAACTATTGTACGAGAGATCTCAGCATGTTCCTAAGATAATATAGAACATATTCAGTTAACGCTACGAGTATATTCAACTGCATACTTACTTAGAAAATAACATTTTTTTTTATATTTTTCTAATAGTCTCAGCTGATGTAATAACTAATCTAATTACATTATTTTATAAATGTGACTATGTAAACCTTGATCAAGAACTTGAGTTCAAGAGTAAAATCGTCTATGCAAGTTGATTGATCTCTCGGTAATTATAGGCTTTTGTAATATTTTCTGAGGCACGCCACAGACTAGCAATTATAAATAGTTGTACTACTCTATATTTTTACTATACTATTCTCTTAAATTTACAGTTTTTAGGCAAACCGTAACACGTCGTTTCTAATTACGCTAGAAAGTTACCTAACATTAACGTTAGCAAACCAAGACACTTCTAGTTCCATATAGTTCATAAATGACCTCGTGAGAATTTTCAGGTGAAATACATCTGGACATCAGGTCGTCTCTGCGACTTCAAGGGTTGCAACCGCCCAGATTTACTACCCAACGAAATAAATGGTTGGTTCTGGACCGCAGAACTGCAGAAATTAGCACCGACAACCAACCGCCAGCAAAATGACTGGTCTGAGGGCGGTGGCATCGGAAAACCACAACCTGACAATAGGGTAAGAAATTCGTTTCTATAAAACATTAATTTCCGATCCGCGTAATTGACTCTGTAGCCATATTGGTAGTGATCTTGTCTGCCGAACGAAGAGTTTCGAGATCGATTCCCGGCCGGGACAGAGATTAATATCGTATAGCGATACTTGCTTCTTATTTTAGATGTGATGACTAATGTGCATATGCCCATGCTACGCGTAACTGTAACTGAAATGACTTTGATCATACTAGGTATTAGGACTCCGATAACATTTAAAAATTGTATTAATCAAACAGTGTTTCGACACTTATCAAGTTTCACTTTTTACAAGCTTATTAAGTCGCTTATAAAGACAAATATCTTCTACTCAAGAGACGCTAGAACCGTTTTCAATATAACTGCGGATATAAAAGCAGACTTACCGCAAGCATTAAATTACGAATGTCATGCATTATGACACCGGGTGGATTCTCCGAACGGTAAGTATTAGGTAACGTTTGTCAGTGTCACCCATAAAACATCCTCGCAGCGGAACTCACGCAATGAAAGCGAAAGCGGCTTGAATATTTATGGACCTGCGAAATATTCGCCGAAGGGCGTACCCGCATGCCCGCTTCCAGCCTACTTTCTACAAACAACAAAAGCTCATCGATATTCGGTGCGCGTCGACACCATATTGTTTGCGAGTCACTTTCGCCGAGTCGCGGGCGCAGGTGACGCCAAATCCAAAGCCCACGTAATACCTACCATCTGCGGTCAAGAAGATCATCCGTATCCGCGTGTCTAACCAGTCGAGGAGCGGTTCATGGCCTTGGTTAATGCGGTTAGTCGCACTCATGAGTTACGTAAGAGTTCCGTTATATCGTAAATCACTTGACCACACATTGACGACGTTTTAGAGGTCAACTATTGTAAGAGAGGACGCTTACTGTAAATATGTATTAGGGTTTAGTGGAACCGGGAATTCCCGGGATTTTCGGGAATATCGAAATTCCCAGAGTAAAATCTTTTAATATTCACAAAAAGTCTTGCTCAGAAAGATGAAAATTGAGTTGATTAGTTTTATAGGCAGGTAGACAGATTTATTTTCAATAACCCTTAATTTTTTTTAATGGTTAAGAACGTAAAAATATATAACCTGAACCTGAAGGAAACACGAAACGAATGGTTTAACTTCACGATATAAACCGGGACCAACAGGGTAACGGCTTCCGATGACTGGAAACGCATGTGAATTTTATCACTATCGGACACCTATACAATTATCGACCGCGTTCCTAGTTATTTAACAGAGTCGACTACTTACAATCGACTCATAAGTGGACTATGAGCAGTTCACAAACAATTATACATTTTTGTATCCTTTTCTAGGAGCTTCATCAAGGTGGAGCGGCGGAGCATTGCGTTGCGATTTTGAACAACTTCTACAACGATGGCGTACACTGGCATGACGTCGCCTGCCACCACCGCAAGCCATTCGTGTGTGAAGAAAACGACGCCCTCCTCAAATACGTGCGATACACCAATCCCAATTTGAGAGTATAAAACCATCACTTCAATACCTATAATAATAGTACCTAACACTGTAAAATAAGAAAATAACCTCGGATTACACAATTAATCGGAAAAAAATCGGAATAAAAAAACGGAGAAATAAATTTCAAATCCGCTAGTTAACTTCTCGTCGCAGCTACCCGCCTGCATGAGAAATACATGACATAATAATTTACGAAATTTTACAGCGTAAACCAGTATAACACGCTAAATAAACAGAAAAGTTGCAACCAAAAATGTAATCTTAAAAAATATAGTAACTAATATAAAATCGGACCAACGTAAACATAAATTCCCGTTTTAGATTTACGTTTAATTTATACCTCGACATCAGAAGCGACCTTAGAGGGGAGCGAACAGGCAACTGCCCATGGCCACACGGTAACTTTGAAGGATTAATTTAATATCATTACAATAAAACTGTCCCCGAGTAAGAGCAAAAGGTCATTCGTCAAAACCTCGCCACCTCCAAGGCCGCCGCTGGTCAATATACTTATTTATTTCCATATTTAATTGATGTGGTCGCAAGAGACTCGAATGGTGTTACTTCATAGTATTTAATTTTAATATCTATCATTAAAGACTGCTATAAATTGTGATCAATCTTGTTTCATTTCTTCATGCATAGATAAAAAATTTGTATTAATACAGCTGATCTATCTCAGATAAAGTAAGTAAATTCTTTATATGGCAATTACCCTTAAATGACGATGCGTACACGTAAAAACATCCGGGTCGTAAAGGTTACAAATTATACGTCTTATAAAAAAATTATTTAAAAGCTAATTCGAATGCAGTATTTAAACAGTAAAATTATGCTAGGAAATTTATTTGATATAATAAATTGCGTAAACTGGTTTAATATTTAGTTAACAATTTAGTTGGTTGATAGTCACCAGTTGTTATTTTAAAATGAATTGCTTGTATAGTTGTATCGTACAACAGTGGGATCGGTGGGGCCCACGACAATAACGATTTCCCAATCGGTCGATAAGAATACGACAACGACTCACCTGAGCAACGAATCTTTCAGTATACTGAGGACGTCACTAGTCAGTCAGTGTAGGTGAGGGAAAGGGGTTCCCAAAGGAGGAATCAAATATGAAACTATCTTAAAGGAATATGAAAAGGGTCAAGGGTATGGTACTTAAAGTGTTCCGTCGCGTAACCTCAGGTTCAATGCACACAGCAAGTTGAAGACGCAGCACCAGGGTAGTCGCTGCAGCCAGTAATCTTCTATTATCCACCCTGAAAACCCTAGTAGATGACTTCAATTTCCGTAATATTATTCGTAACGGCACGCAACAACCAAAATCCAGCAAAAACTATATCGCGTCCGATCCGAAAACATTCCACGACCGCAGCGTTGTCGAGACCCTCCACTTTCTTAATAAAAATACGCGGGTACTAAGCGTTCTCGGTAAAAGTGCCTGTCGGTTTGGGATCGCAATTACATTATCTCGAACAATCGTGTATAAAGATTTTGCTGAAGCGTTCCCGACTAAACTGGTTGTGCCTTCCAGTTGTTCGGTGGGTCGTCCACTATATATCAAAATTGTATACATACAAAACTGTCTGTTGTAAAATCTCGAAATTCCATACTTACCAAATATATATGGGGCACAACGTATTCCGCGCATATTCCAAGATGTTTTGTTGATTGGTGTTATTGTTTATACAATGATATGGTGTCGACCATAAAGTGATTTGGGCCTAAAACGACTCTTAAACAATAGATTATTTGGACTAGTTTCTGAGGTCCAATGAATAAAAGCCCCAAGTTATTCCAATTATGAGGCCCTTTCAATTGTTGTAATTTTTCTATTTAGGCATGTCTATGTACGCCATAGCAGTCAGTGAACGTATGAACATTGTTGCAATCTAGTATAAACAAATGAACAAACCCAATGAGCCGAACGCGTTTATCTTACCTTACATTTTTGTTTCTTTATTACTCATATGCGTAGTAATTCTTATTTTCGGTTCAGTGTTTTTAGAATAGAGTATTATGTATTAATTTTGGAACAATTAACAATAGGAACGTAGGTCCCTCTTGCTCTTTAGGCCCTAGGCTGAAACCTAAGACTGTAGGAATCAGGGATGTTATGGAGCTCCGTATCCGTAACCGAAACTATCGGATATCCGAAATAAAAATATATCCGAAACCGTAACCGAATCCGATAAAAAAGTTTCGGA
>DWPT01005833.1:0-11906 GCA_018251895.1 Agathymus mariae mariae
ATGTAGAGTTTTTTTCATTATTTTTTTTTTTTATATCGGCTGAATGAATGAATTTTTTTACAGAGGCATCTGATAAGATGAAAAATTTGAAATCTTTTAAATCATTCTAACTTATGAACAATAACACATCTGAAACTTAAATTCTTGAATTTCATGTTTTATAGCCTTGACAAGATTGTTTTAATTTGTCAATTTACCTCCAACATCATCATTAGGTAGTTTCTATAGGTAGTTACGTAGTTACTAAGCCATTATGGAACGTATTTCATCATAGATTAATATGTATTCATCTTGTTTCACACAATAGATTTAACGAAAGTCAGGGTTGACAAATAAATCTGATTCTACAATTACGTTTTATCGTCAGCTGTACAGAATACTAATTAATGTAATAAAATTGTTTAAAGTAAGTCTTTGTTTCCACTAGATTTTGAAAGGTACATCCCATTTATACCTCAGGCTAACTGGTTACCGCCCTGGACCCAACATATTGTAATCAAGTGTCGACATTTAAAAAGGAACCGTCCTAAAATATGTTTTAATCAATAAGACATACAAGTTAATTAGTCTGAGTAGACACTTAGGTATATCGATTATAATAGGCCGCGGAACGGAACTGAGCGAGTGAAATAATACTTACGTTGCAAACATTCTTCACTATAGTTATGTAGCCAGCACAGAAGTTATTGCGAGTGACTAGGTCTCTGTTAAATTAGAAATTATTAATATGATTTACCAATATATCTGCGTTAAAGAAATATAGTGAAAGATTGAAGAGTTGGAGAATTAATATTAGATTAACCGTTTACGGAAATCTGAGTATGCTTAACTTAGCATTGTTTAGCCGAGTCTATAAATAATTTTTGCCAAGTGTGGTAAGTGATAAACATAATCGACGCCGCGATGGGCAAGGAGTACATAATTATATTTCCCAACTCATTCTGGCAAGAGGATCGCAGCTAGCCCGTCAAGTACTTAAGTACAGAACCCAGCGACCTCCGACAAAGAAGACCAGGCAATATAGCATAATCTATTTTTCTGTAGGGTGCACCATGAGGTGGAAAGGTCGCCTAGGGGTCAATGACAGTTGGAACCTTTTGTACCCTTGAACATTACTTAAACAATTCATAAATTTCATCATATAATGTTTTAAATGTTTTTCAAATTTACAGTGCGATTAGCCAAGATAGTTTTAACGGGTAACAGACTTAAAAAGTAATATAGGATATGGTTCTCAATTTGCCTGTATTATTATTTTCTGATAAGCTCTTCTTAAGCTTCAAATAGGAAATAATAAGAATGTCAATTATGTACATGTAATGTAGCGACACAATAGTTATCCTAATATTTAATTAAATCGACCTTTGTACTCTTTTATTTTAGTATTCCTGTGGTTTGAACTTAATTTCTTATAGGCCGACCCAGGCCGTTTTCAACTTTGGACCCATTTAGAACTTATCAGATATACCTACCTGTGTATTAAAAATTAGTTATCGCTTGCTTTGGTGAATAAAAACGTCGTAATTGAACCTGAATACGTGAAAGTTTTTCATAATAAATTTTAGTTCGGAATGAGTAGTACCTATGTACCATAATTTAAAGATGAGAGCTTAATTTAAGTTCACTTTCGTGTCCATGAAGTAAATAAATAAAAATAAATGAAATACTTTTATGGTTCTGTTAATCCACACTTGGTCAGCATGGAGGATTCCTATTACCTGCCATAGACTTCTTGACAGTCTGCTAAATCATACACAGGAAGCTGTACTTTCTGAAGCAAGACTTGTCCGCCGAGGCCTCCTATACCCTATGTAATGAAAAAAGTGTTTAGGTTATGGTAGGTAAGATTTGAATAATATATACTGAATTGCCACCCAATGCTTGGTAACACACTTATGGGATCTCTGAAGGTCGACTGATGACTTGAAGGTGGAAGGATTCTACTACATTCAGAAGTTTCAAGAAATATTGGAGTAAAGCAATTATAAACCTTATGAGCAACAGGTTTGGTGAAGCTGGTCTAGTGATTTAACATATTTGTTGTATAAATATTTTCTCTAACGAATGATGACTACCATGTAGGCTGCAGAGTCGTTTAAGTTGTAGTGTATTGATGGAGGGCTGGTGGCCAAGGGGGTAAGATCTCACTTACCAACACCGATCCCCATCCGAGAAAGGTGATCTGGCTATCCGTCGTCACGATCTTATCAGTTGAAAAGTCAATCTTCGCTACTGTTCCTGATTTTCCAAAATTGATATTCTTATGGAGTTTCAAGACCGCGAAGTTGAATTCCAGCGTGCTTGGTTTATAGTTAGGATGGAAGAAGATTTCTGTGACCTCGTAGACGTCGCCTCCGGCACTGGCGTTGGTTGAGCCAACTCGGACGCTAAGCATCTTAACGTATTCACGGAAGAAGCGGTTGTTGTACTGTCTGTGAAGCAGAGTAGTATTTAGTTAGGTAATTCTGATTTTTGGGTCAAGCCTCAAAGATAATCTAACTCGGTTGATAATTAGGAAATAACTGTGTTCAGCGTGATAGGAGTTGAATGGGCTGACTTTGCTTTAGTGGTAAAATTTTGTAAACGCTTTTGTGTTTTGAGAGCACGTAAATTATCAAGTTCGGATATAATCTTTGGATAGGCGCTATTAAGCTAAGGCATAATAGGTGTTATGAAGTAGTTACAAAGTGTGACATTTAGAAAAGCATATTACGTAAACAACCGCTACTGATAAAAATTTTTGGCCGGTTTCGTGCTTGAGAGCGCATATTGAGCCGTCAATATCTGTTATTTTTTTATGGTAGGTAATAGCCGACGAACCAACAGTCGAACCACATGATGTTAAGTGGTCGTCGACCATGGACATTAGCAAGACCAAAGGTATTACTGATGCGTTGTCGGCCAGAAAATAAGAAGAAAGTAAGAAAGTACTGGCTCTCAGGCCGGAACACGACGAGTCGATTGGCAGCTGACTCAAGCAGGAGGATGGTAGCTAGCCCGGTAGGCTTCACGGAAGAATAATAATGCCAATAATAATATTAATGACTTAATAATAATGAATAATGACTGATTATATAATATTTGCGCGAAGCCCTACCACCAAGCAAATCGTTGTTAAACAACGCTTATTCAGCAATGCTGTAGATTTTCGAGAGCGGTAGTTTAAGATTTTCCGACTAGCTCTAAACTCTCCATCAACTGGACTACAAGCCTTTTATGCTATTGATTTTCCCAAGTATGTAGAAATACTCTTGGTTTTTAGTTGGCCGTTAATGACTTTAATATATCATCTCAACACAGTGCATTTCGTTCTTAATAACTCTTAGCAATCTTCGATTTCTTCGTTTTCTGTTTGTTGACCTGTTAATGTATAGAACATCACGAAGAATGTCAAACTATATTAATATATATTTTTTTAAATACACTAACACGTTGACGTCCAAAACAACAATAAGAAGAAAATTTTGTCTGGAGCTATTACGTAACCTAGATGCACCGTAACCCTTCAAATGTTGAAATGGGAACGGCATCGACGATTCTCTGTACTAACAATTGTAGACAATGTGCCGCAGTGAGTACGGTGTCAGCTTCCAGGATGACGGCGCCGCACCATAGTTGCGAGTTGACCAGCAACGCCGCCAAGTATGGATGTTCCTGGATTGTCGTCACTTCATCCGCGTTGTAGATCCGTCGATATCTCCGGTTGTTCGGCGGGTTAGCTGATGTAGTAGGTATCGTGGCTGAAAATAGATGATAAAGTACCGAATTTTGAAATAACTAAGCCGACGGAGGCATCGTATTAGCCTTGAAAAAATTGGAAGACCAATTCAAATTAGCCCAACAAATAGCAATGAGAGTGTAAAATTGGCATTACTTCTTCGGAGGTAGTTAACGTGTTCATAAAAAGTCTGTACTGAAATGTTTAGACTATTTTGTACGTATATAAAAGAGAATTCACCTCATGGTAAATGATTTCCGCCGACTTTTTCACCGTTTATCGAACATTCAAAAAAATTATTTGTATTATTCGATGTCTATCTAATCTTATACATCTATGGACTGAAGAAAATGGATGACAGCTCACTATTAGGTGGTCCTTTTGTCTTAAATAGGTATTACAATTTTGTTCAACTTCAAACAAGGCGAAACCTAAATTTAAAATTCGTGTAGCATAAAATGGCACCAAAGGTGAAATGCCTACATTGTCAGTGCATTTTAGACGAAAAAAAGGTTTTTATAGTATAGTCTTCCAGCATTCTTACTTTGGGCTGTTTGCTTCAAGGTTGTCTTGGCATCTCCAAATCTTCCCGACGGAAACTCTATCGGGAGACCCTCGTATTGCCATTGTCTAGAATTGATGATGTTGCGACGAATTTCTTCTCTCTCCACTGCCATAGAATACACAATTGTATCAACTTAACAAGCACAGAACCGTTAACTACTTGTGCGAATAACAAATGATCTCTCAATAAAATAAGTAAAAAAGTTTCAGCCAGAGATTGATACTTACCAGGTAAGATATCATTACGTATTATATCACAGAATGTAAAATGGCTGAAAGGTAAGAATGTAGAATCATATTCAATCATCATAGCACCAAACCAATTCACTAACGTACAATAGCGTATCGTAATGCAGTTGGCACTAGTCTCCTCCAGTTGAGTTCGTGTCCTACCTAGGTCCATTAGTGGTTTGAACTGAATAAAATCATATGTACACTTGTAAAAATGACATTTTCTCACTTACTATCATCGGATGATCTAACCGAAGCAGAAGTGTCTGGATCATGGTGACTTTTAATTTCAATGATTACAACTGTAATTATGGTGATAATCTTCTTCAAATCCATTATCAGTAATTGTAGTTATACTTGAAAGAACCCTGTTAATTATGTGCTTACTGTTTTTTTTTTTCTGAATTGATAGGGTTTAATTGGTTTAGTTTGATGTTTCCAAATAGTCTGTATTTAATATTCTGTAATATGAGTTAAATGTAGAATGCATTGGAGCAGTTCAACAGTGTAGATTTTCCGATTTCCTCAACGTTCGATAGTTATCATGGAAACGTTCACGAAACTGCAATTGTTTTACTTATTTATATTATAATATAAAATTTACGAGTCAAATTATAAATAAAACAACGCAACAAGCCATAAATATTTTATTGTCTAGTAGTACATAGTGATATTTCAAGTATTTGGAAATCCGTGATCCTTCAATGCCAATGCTTGTCCAAACTGAGGCCGTTTCCCCACCAGTTTATGGGGAGGACTACAGGTTTTACAATGGGAATGGAAATTATGGGAGGTATATGAGGGAGAGAGACTCCATGGTTGACGACACTGGAGTACCCCGAGACTGGAGCCACCAGAGGTACATGGGCTGCGGAAGAAAAAGCCTTAAAGTCCACAACAACCGGAGTTAGGTCTAACGGGGCGTGTGTCGAATTAGTTAAACGCGATGGGTATATCTCGCGAAACGGTGCGGTTTCTTCACGATTTTTCCCTTCACTGGAAAGGGAGTTTGAGTGTCAGTCAATTGTTGGAGGGTTAAAGCGCTCATAACCTTATAGTGAAATGCTTATAAATGAATAAAATTAGCTGGGCCCCTTACGTATCGATAACACTCTTTATCCAACCCAGTCTTCCTATTTATGTTGCATCCTTTTGAACTACACATGAAATTGGCGACAGTTCCCTTTATTAGAGGTCACTACGATCAGTACCGGTCAGTTTAATTTGGCGCTTGGTTCTTTGGTGGCTGCTTATCTACTGCGTTCTAAAAGTCAACAGTGATAATGCTTTTAGTAATTTGCTAGTGGCTTCATAGCTTTAAAATCTTAAAAACACAACAAACCCTATCGAGTTATCATTGCAACCTTTAATAAAGTGCTGTTAATTCAACACCATAGTCGAAATATATATATTTTCATTAAATATATATATTAGTTACTTCTTCCTATCGTCTTAAAAGGTACAGCGTTCTTTTGTAGGGCTTGGAGTTCGTTTTTACGATAAGGTTCCAAAGATTGATACGTGAGTTGCCCATTGGAACTTTTAAGCGACGCATTAAAATACAGCTTATAGGCAAATAATAGTATAGTATGGTTAATATATTAATGACAAGGATGACTGGAAATAATAGTGTCGAAACCAGTTCCGCACAGGTTTAAACTTTTCTAATTACCATGTGTGTTAAAATATGTGCTGAGGAGTCACTTTCGCCTTTTCTCCTCCTCAGTGTTAAAGCACCTTTTCGAAACGGTAGTAGAAGCAAAATATGACGTGCATAAGTGTATTTACAGAATTCTATATGATTAAAATATTTTGAATTTATAATTTGATTCATATGAATCTATTAAGAATTCTAAGGCACAGTAGCTTTTCTGTCTCAATATTAATTTCTTGGAAACTAGGCAATAGATTTTTGAATATCTTGAAGTTTAATAGATAACGCATAACGCATTGTAATAAAATACCGAATATTATTTAATGGCTTGTGTTGAAGTCAAATGTTATAAAGTTACCGAGACTGGTCAGTCCTATGGGTGGAACAGGGTTGGCGATGCTCATGCCGATGATAGCAAGGACGATTGCCACCTGGAAACGTACAGATTATTATAAGATAAGTATACTCAAACCTGAACCTATAAAAATATCACGTTATGTTACTGGTCATTCTATTGTATTTGAGGAGTCTAATGCAGTATCGATCGTGGTGGAGTTCGATGTGTTCCTGGATCTCTAACAGCGTTTGAGAAAGAGTTTTAACGCTAATCGCACTGCAACATTATTACTGCCCATACTTTGTGATTTAATTTTGTATAGTGACATTACTCCGTCGAAATAACGCAACGTCTAATTTGTCGGTTTCGTGTCAACATCACAAACATTGAACCACTTAGTTCGTACACTGTGACCAATATCTTAAAGTATTTATTGCTATATTCAAAACATTCACTCACCGCACATTTCATTTTGTATTACTGTTATATTTATACCACTCAGGACGCACTAAGGGTCTTGTATTTGTATTGCGAGTAATTACCCAACTCACCGCTATATACATAGTCGGTCGTGCAATCTACACGCACGGATGCACAGACATCCTTTTCAGAATCATTACGCTAGAAACTTCGAGGGAAATCGGGGGTTATTCGAACGTTGATAATGTGAGCCTATTTTCCGACATGCATAAATAAATGTTCACACACACACCCCTGCAGTAGAATGTTGCGGGTGGAATGGACATACACAATTAGACATCACAAAAAACAATCGTTTGGTAGGCATAGACTCTGCCAAGTGGACTAGTCATCGGTTAGTCACTTGTTTTTTATTAGTCCAGTGTAAACCACTGGACTCAGTTCTATTTACTGAGGCGGTCGATAAGGTAACATAATTAAAGCCTTTTGAATTATGGAGCTTGTAAATAAATTTTAACAGATAAGTCAATATTGATAGTTCTAACGGACGTTGCTTAATTCTTCTGCACGTTCTGTACCCTGGGATGTGTACTGAAACCCCCGTTTACTTGAAGTAACTCGTATGCTCGTATGTTGACTAACAACATACAAACTGATTAAGACCGCACGGCACTATTATTATAAAACACATGGTCGATCGTTTTCTATAATTGGATGTAGAATAATATATGGCGAATTTGATATGTCAGATGGCAAACGCTTATTTTTTCACTTTTTCCAAACCATACAGAATCCGAATTTGACTGGAAAGACAAACAGGGAGGCAGAGATCATATAAAGGTTAGGACATGGTAAGGTGTGAGTGAGATACCTTCAAAAGTATAGTATACCTGTTGTCACATAGTAAAAACATTTTTTCATCAAATAAAATTTTATTTTACTTGAGAAGTAACATAATTATTTGTATTATATGTAGTCATACATTTAAACTAAATTATGAAAATTAAATTTATAGAATGCGAGTCGCCGTTACTGTTTTCACTGTAAAAGAAAAAAAATTGTGTGAGATTATAATCATTACTCGTATTACGAATGTATATATATTATGATTGACTCAAAATTCACGATGTCAAGCAGATTTCAAGGCCTCACAGTCATAGGGCTGCGGGACCTCATGTGAACGCATCGGTCTCGATTTTACGCTCTAATGATACGTATCTGCAGTTTTTAATTTATAACCTACTAGTGACCCACCCTAGATTAGCTAAGCTTCTAATTTATTAATGAGAAAATACGAAGTGCGCTGAGCACAAAAATATTATACCGATCTACATTTATCTATCTCCATGTAAGTGCTTGAGAGAGGATGATTGGACACTTTGTATGACGTGGCGCTTATATAAAAAAAACCATATCAAAGGGAAAGGTTAGGAAGAGAGAGGAAAATAATAAGTTACGTGAAGCAGTTAAAAAAAAGGTTGGCGTCATGTCGTGCAAGGGGGTACAGGAGACGGCTCTTGATCAAGAGAAATGGAAACGGAGCTACGCCGAGTAGAGCCTAGCTCGTGAATTAAACCTATCTTTAGTGGTTTTGGCGGTGCTTCGTCTTTCATTCAGTGAGTCAGTCAGTACACAGTGAAGGGATTTGTTTAATAGAATCTATCATTTAACAGCAGTATGAAATTAACCGTCGTATTAAACAATTTTGGACTTTCATCAACGAAATGACTGATTGTTAACATTCACTGGTAATTTTAAAACCAATCAATTCAATATCTTGTCATTTAACAGACTTCTAAAGAGGAGGAGTTTATATGTTCAAAACATTTCAAATTTCAGCACATTAAATTAATTTATTAAATTAAATTAATATGTATATGTGTATTAAATTTGGAATTAATTATAATACGTAGCTTTGTGTTTGTTCAATTATTTTTCATTTTTCTGTGTCATTTTGTAGTTTTTTATTATGTTGGTTTAATATTTTTAAGTCTTTTATTACCTTCCACCGATCTTTGTCGTAGTCCCATTTGGATGAGATACCATCTATGGGGTTGACTCTAAGATCCAACATACGTCTCAGCTGGGCCTTTTGGCTAGCTTTCGAGTAGGAACTGGGGAGCGGTTCATTCACTGGGAAACCAAATTGAAGTTATCAATTCAATGAGGTACTAATGGATTCGAAGTGTTCAATTTTTCGATACGCAACAAAACAAAAATTTAGGATGGACACCATCTATACTTGATCCCAAGCTAAATCCTCCTGCTTGTGTTACACAGCTGACTAACAAACGAGACAATGTCGTTAGATTTTCTGAGCTCTGAATCACTCAGTAGCAAGGTAACTAACCTAGCTAGCTATTTTGCCTTTGACAATTAACCATGAAACGTTTTTAGTTTCATTTGCAGTGTCGAAGAGCCGGTTGACAAGCGGTTTGGTGGCTTTCTTTATGGCCTCTCTCGATGTTACAAAGACGTGACCTACACAAAGTTAATTACTACACACTAGCTTAATAGAGGAACAGTATGTGAGTGAGATTTCGAGCTTTACGGAAAAACCTACTTGCGAGAAAGAGACAAGATAATTGGCCGTAGGACTGTTTTCAAACTATTTATTCGCCATTAGTATCCTGTCAAAAATAGTTTTTTTATTATTACTTATTGTATTTTATCAGGTAAACAACAGTAAACACGATGATGTCGTGTTCTCTGTTAGACTACATAGTTACTTATAACAATAACCCAAACAATGGGAGAATCCACAGGTAGTTACCGATAGTTCGATACTACCCTCACCACGCTTATTTTCATAGAAGTTGATCTTTAAATTATATATATTAAGATTAATAACATGCAGTAAATACTCCATTTTAGGAATAATAAGCTATTTTTCATAATCATGTATAAGATAAAAAGCTATTGTGTAAGTGAAAATGATACCGTTTCGTATATGGCTTTCAAAAATCTATCGATTAGTGGATAATTTTTAAATATGTATAAATAAATATTTTTTGTTTTACCTACATTTGTTCATAGTTTGCCTTTTTAGTTACCATTAGAGCTTGTTACCACATTGGACAGAAAGAAGATTAGACAGTTATGAAGATGCATCTTCTGCTTCGAATAGTATTAGCTCCTTAGACTGATAAAGTTTGGCTAATTTTATATCTGTTATTATTATGATATGACAATATCCGGCGAATGTGATATCATATATATTGACCAATTTTACTATTTCAAGGTTTCCTGTACATGCAGTTCAAAAAGAAAAATGGCTTCGGATGTTGAATCAGCTAAGTAGAGTTCCTCTCAATGTTTACTGTAGACATTTTAAGGTCAACTATTTCATTCTACGAAATCAGTGACATGTTGTTAATGAAGAATTTATACCCACAAAATCTGTTGGATAGGTCATTTCCGATGGCAATAAGTTATATCTATTTACATCAAAGAATTGATTAAAACCAGTAAGTATTGTTGTTCTCTTTAATACCTTTGAATCACGTTTTGTTTACATTAAAAAGATATGTTAATATAAAGAATCCCGTCCGATAAGTTTAAGTTTAGCCGAAGCGAAATAAAGAGAAGTTACTACAATTAGCATTGTATTATTTATTTTAACATGTAATAAATAATTAATGAAACGATTGAGATATAGCGAAATACCTGTGATGTAATAGTCGACGATCATGTCGACAATGCATGGACGCGAATCACTAGCATCAGTAAAAGTCACTCACACAAGTGTCGTTATCACACAGATGCACACACATTAGGTTTTTGTGATGCATTGATGAGATGAGTGTTCGTCTATTACGTAAGTATTTTATGTTTAAGGGCGTACCGTGAGCGGTTATTAGTTACCATCAAATGACCCCTTTGTTTGCGATTGACTAAAAATATGTAAGTTTAAACAGTCAGCCCTGGGTCCTATTTCTGAATAGCATTCGTTTAATCTTATCGGAGCACTAAAGAAGATCAAAGAGCCATTTATTATTCTATTATTCGGCCTCGCCACTGTACCTCCCGCTTCCTAGAATGCTTCACGAGGTAAATAATGTGCTTTCTCAGTAATTAAAAGTCTATAAAGTGAAAATGAAGTGATAAAGTAAAGGTTTCTCACCATAGGTCTTGACGAATATCATAGTCCAAAAGCCTAAGGAAAAAATGAAGAACCACCAGCCAAAGAAAAGCTTCCATTGGCCCGTAGGATGCTGGAACTCTGCGAATGTCTGGCAGAAGGATGCGCGGTACAGAGCCTTTTTCTCCTCGCAACACATTTGACGCCAGTCACCTTTTTCTTTTTCACGAAGGCACTTTATGTAGAAAAAAATAAACCATCATCTATAAGGTATCATTATCATCTAAAATTTATCACAGCGATAAATAAATTTGTTAACAATTACAGTTGACAAGTTGATGCCTGCGCACCTTGCACATTCGACCGGATGGTTCTTCACTTTGCTCTACGACGCGCTAGATCACGGGCACTTTTTGTTTTCACGGCATTAAACTCTATTGTTATACAGTCCACGTATTCAATTTACCAATTTACCATTAGGGCCCATACAGTTGACAAGTTGTAATACGAAGCCAATCAATCAATCAATACAAGGGTCGCACTAAAAGTTTTTAGAACTGGTCACTTGTTAACAATATAATAAAAAAGTAAGTTTGAATTCTAAAAATGGAACATTTTGCTAATATTATTGAGTATGTATCTTTTTCATTTGTCATTTGTTTTACGCTTTGGCGGCAAATTGAAAATTGTCTGTATCACGTCAGTATCAATTTAACGAGGGAAAATTTTTGTATGATTTTTTATGACTTTCGATGTCATTTAAGTCAACAATAAGTTATGATAGACTTTGGCCTTTCACGATGAAGACCCATCTCGTGCCACTGTTTACAACTGGTTTAATGAATTTAAACGTTGTTGCACTAATATCACCGAGAATCTGCGTGTGGGTCGGCCTTTTACG
>DWPT01005834.1:0-11906 GCA_018251895.1 Agathymus mariae mariae
AATTGACTAAAAATATCTACTAAAAATATTTCATTTAAGTCTTAATCACTAGCACCCAGAAAACGGTTCCTTATATCACGCAGGTTAAATATCTCAAAACGGTAGCCACTTCAACTTATCAAAATTGAACTCTCTGTGCCGATTAAGGTTCCTTATTTCTATGGTCTTGTGATGTTAACTTCAGCTCTATGAATGGCAAAGCTCTCGGGTGAATGCTACCAACCTAAGAGTACCCGCGGCCGAAGGTTCATCAGACTTCGACATTAATACACTGAGAAATGTAAATAAACATTAGTACACTTTTTATTTATTAAAGCTTTTTTGTTATATTCAATGAACTTTAAGAATCATTATAACCTTGTCTCGTCAAAATATTATATTAGAAATTTCTTTGATTATTATTTTTCTGTATATTCAATATGACCTAGCGAACTAATTTCAAGATTAATATCTTGAAATTTCATAGCATTTTTTGCTAATGATCAATAACATATGTTCATCAATTGTGTTACCCGTTTATATTAAAAATATTGAAAAGTAATATAATAATATCATTAACTGAAACAGATAATCATTCAAATTAGTTACTTACTAAATTTGTACATTATATCTATGTAATATTTGTTATTTAATACAATAATTTAGGAGCGTCGGCAGTGCTACCAACCTAAGAGTGCCCGCGGCCGATGACTCGAAATCAGAGCTCGACATTAATACGCTGAGGAAAAAAAGTTAATTTAATCTAAATGTGTTTCTTTTACAAAACAGATATTTTTTTCTTTTTATGAAAATGTCGTACAATTTTAATTAGACTTCCTAATTTTTTCTAAACATTTGAATTTCGTCTATCATTGCAGACTACGCGAATAAAGGTTAAGAAGCTTGTTATCATTTTAAGTGTATAATTTGATAAGTAATATATAATTTTGCCCCTACTTATATGATCGATACATCGATATTTTAACGTATCGAATTAAAAAAATGTCAAAATTTACGCAATAATCCAACAAGCAACAGAAGAATTTATTTATTGTGATAACTCTAAACGTATATCTTGATTTTAATCACCCTGTATTGTATACGTTCAAGTGACGCAAGTGTTAGTAGGACCATACACTTAATATACACTGGACGTAAGGAGACAGGGCTGCCCGGTGAGTAAAGACAAATACATTACCTCGTACCGTGATAACTTGTACATGGTAATATTACTTAATAGGCCGGTGTTCAAATAAGCGTTTCATTATTGACTAAAGTCCTCGCTTTCGTGTAATATACGATAATATAACAATAAATAGGCTTTTAAAGCTTGTGGAGAGGAAGCTTGCTGATGTTTGCATTTAAAAAATTATTTCTTTTACAGATAAAAGCTTATCCTTCCCTTGCATTGGAAATAGAAACCTGATCTATATGGATATTTTATCATCGCCTTCGTAAAGGCTATTATTTAAAGGCCTGCATCTGTAAAGGCCTTAGAAAATTTATGTTTTTATTATATAATCATTGAAAATTCCTACAAAGTTCTGAGATAGTATAAAGTATGGCTAGAGAAAAACTGATCAATCTCAACCAAGATCAACCAGTCATTGATTCGGTCCCGATACGCCAGTACATACTGAGTATAACACTAACCGGGTGTGTGTGTGTGTGTGTGTGTGCGCAATACAACGGTTTAGGAGCGCGGCGGCAGAGGCTACCAACCTAAGTGTGCCCGCGGCCGAAGGCTCATGATCAGGCGGTGCGTTTGTGCTTTGCAAGCGGATACTCAACATGTTCGCCAGAGCAGTCTTTGTCTTCGGGTTGACGAGCAGTGCGCCTGCGCCTGTCGGACACAATAGAATATGATACATTTTTCAAATTCTTCCTTCTACATCGAATGATTGGAGTTGGTAGTGCTACATTTATTGTATGTATAGTTAAAGAAATATCGCCAGGTACTCTGAGATAAGGTGTATAACATTTACGATGAATGTACTTACTACACTAATTTTATTTCACTTACCTTGCTGTTGATCTGGTGTGGTCGGCGTAAGCAGCGCGTCCACCTGCTGCTCTGGAAGCGGCGCCACGACGTGCTGCGTCACTGGAGCCACCTGCGACAAACGTGTATATGCTAATAAAATATCACTATTACCTGGACTCCATTTAAATTATGGATTAAACTTCTTCGACACCCGATTGCCCGCGAAATTCGAATGTTCTTCATGTACATATATTACAGAATGAAAACGAACAACCATCAAGGTATACTAAAAAGGCACCTGTTTAGCAGCAGCGTGATGGTGTGCCGCGTGGTCGCGTTGCGCCTGCAGCTGCTGCAGTCGCTGGTACTGCTGGCGCTGCAGGATGGACGTCTCCACGGTGCCGCCAACTGTCGCGCCGGCGACCGAACCCACTGCGCCGCCCACAGCTCCGCCCACTACACCAGTATATTCATACTTTATACCAACCGAGTGATACAAATACATTAGAGATGTTATCGATATGACATTTCGGATCTGGATACATATACGGATTACCAGATTGTTTTACGGTTACATTCGGTTACGGTTTAAAATATATATTTTTATTTCTTATATCCGATAGTTTCGGTTATCATTACGAAGCTCCATAACATCCTTAAAATACACCCTATTAAAAATACATTATATTAAAAAGATACATTAGTAGATATGAGGCAAACGGATATGGATGACGAATACACGGATAAATTGCCTGTTGCACGTTTTTAATCGAGCAAATCACACCGTTATGTCATAAAGAAAATGGTGATGATTCTCAATCAATACAAATGTCCAAGCACAATCAATTCGACTGTGGTCATTGCTATGTACGGACTATGCAATTTATTTATTATTTAACTATGCAATGCCAGCGCTTAACGAATCCTGCTATGCAGCTTCGATAATACTACTGCGTTTGGAAGTAAACAGTGACGAAGTCCATCTGGTGCAAAGCGACTTGTTCAACTTGTAGACATCCATCACTGATGGCAAATAGAACCGTTCTGTTTCTATCCTGTCGGACACTCTGAGGACCGAGGTAGAACACCACATTTACAGATGTAACTGGCCTCTTCGTAGCTAACCGAAGAAAAAATTTACATAACACGATGCATTACACCACAAAATTATCAGCTATTTAAACAGACCTTAGTTCCACCACCTGTCATAATACTAGGTGTATAGTACGAGCATACATACCTAAAGTAACTTCTACATTTACAATCCTTCAATATCGTACAAACAAAAAGCAGAATTAGTTCCTACTCACACTTACATATAGACACCCACACAGACACATGCATCACATTTAACATTAACAATAGAGCACGAAACAAAAATTATAAAAATAACAAACCGCTTTTGTAGTAAAGTGAACTATCAAGTCGAAATCTTATTTTAAAAAGCACCATAACATCTTCTAATTGACACTTCAACTACATAAGTGCAGTATTCACCGTCGCTAACTAACTGCACCACTATTATTATTAATGTTGTCCGATAAAAATAAACATGCGTTTCGTTTCCCATGACAATATTGTATCTACAACATTTATGTCTGTAATTACTATTGACAATTCACAATTAAACCGTCAAGGTACTGGAAGGAGGGGTAATACAATATGGAAATTTGTAATTACAGCTGTGTTTTTAAAGCAGTTTATTTTTACGTGTGAAATCGTAGATGCAATTATACAATTTTGTCACTTTTCACCTTTTATTACTTAGTAATTTGTATTAAACAAAATCATGTACAATTATGACCTCTAACTACTAACTGTATTTTACAATTTATATTACATATAATACCGTGTAAGTAATATATGCAATATTTAAAAAAAATTGAATAGCTACATGAAAAAAGTTTTATTTTATTTATCTCTTAATGCAAATAAAAAAGTCTTGCAATAAATATGATATATTTACAACTGAGTCCAGCTGATAATGTTAATGAAGATATTAATTAATTTTGATACTAATAAAATTAAAATCATACAAATTTTTGTTTGTGTACGCACTAAATACAATTCTACGTGTTTATTTATTTACGATAAGGAGTAGTGACGTCAATATTTTAGTAAGCGAGCTATCACATACTTTCTAATGCACCGAAACCACTACACATCATATAAAACATAAGGACAAATATCACGAAATCCAACAAACGTTTCCAAAATCCCACATTAATGATCATTAAATCAATATATTGAACTTGATGCAATGAGTTCAAGATAAATTATTACTGAGCTTATGAAGGTGCACTAGTAAAAAAACTACTTACATTCACTTTCGTCAAAATCCATATGTAACAAAATCCATACGTGACTGGACCCTCGAATGTCACATGAATTAAAATGTTGCTTAATTCTTTAGAAAGCTCCAGAAATTTATTTCAAATTCAAAATTTTAAACATCGTTCAACATCAAAAATTAATACTGTTGAAATTTAAATTGGTACCACAACAAATGAAATCGTTCACTAGTTAATATTGGTATCGTCAAATTATTTTTTTATTGCATTTAAAACAATACGATGTCTTAGTTTACAGAAGCGAGGGCTAACTGTGTAACACTTTAGAAATCGACAACATAACGCAAGGTGATTATAATTTTTGATCAGTGTGGAGACATCATGCAACCTTATGTGTGAGGAGAATTTGAATACCAAAATTTCTAAGTTGACGTATAAGTTGAGGCATTTGATTTTCAGATAAAGATGTCTATTGTCACTGAAACAAACGCGGTGGCAACGTAACTATAAAAATTAACGTCTCCATACGCAAAACAATGAACGGTAATAAGTGATTTAACACGATGAATGAAATCCAAATCTTTGTAATGTTTACCAGACAACATAAACACAGTTCACAGCGAGCTGTAGTATAAGATACGGTCTTTAAATTTATTACAAGCGGCAATTTACATAAATGAAATAGTCATTTATTGTTTGAAATAGTCAACTTACGATATTGATCTTATTTTAGGACACATTTGAGCATCTTTTATGTGAATATTTTTATTTATATCTTTTATGAATGACTTTTATTCGACCATCAAATCAATGCGTGAAAGATAAGGGTGTGATCATTAGATAGACTATCCGAGCGCACCGAAACCTTACCCGATATTGTAATATGCCAAAGGTTAATAAACCGATTAAGACTTTTTATTTTTATTTTATAACAAAAAATACTAGTATATCACTATATTGAACTTACAAAGTACATTCCTGTTAAGTCTATAATCCATACATATGAAACACAAGCGTAGGCATGAGCATTTAGAGAATTGTATAAATTAGTATTAGAGAGACAATCTTGGGTACTCCGTAAATGAAATAAAAAACTTGAATTGCATTAAAAACAAATATGTATATACGACAATATGAACACCGTTTCATGAAAGAAGCTTACAATACTTACAAGCTTACACTTAAGAGGCATACAGTGAAAGAACAATAAGTGGTGGTACGATGTACCTACAACTGAAACGCAATTAAAAGTTAAAAACAATGAAAGCCCAAAAAATAACATAATGAATTCCATATGTATCCATCCACCCATCCATTCTTTTTTTTTTGATTCATAGATTCTTCCGAAAAGGGGAAATTGAAAACACCTCTTCTGATATATAGATATAGATAGATAGATTATAGATTTAGGCTTTTTCTTAAAAATGCAGAACGTGTTTTATCAATATTAACACAAAGCTTAATCACATGATAGAAAACATACTTGGCATTTATCATCACAGTACAATTTTATTTATTTGTTGACGGGTAAATATGATTTATGACTGGCAACCCAATGTTGCAAGCGAAACAAAGCAGAGCAAGTAGGAAAACGTGTCACCAGTACTCTATGCACCTAATACCGTTAATGATAAACGATTTAGTTATAAATTAATTCATTACAATTATTTAATAACATATCATCGTGGTGGTAATCAAAGGTAAAAAATGTATATGCAATTTAGTTAGGCGTTTTTTATCAGTGCCACATTTTGTTACTTACAAAGCTAACAAGGTAGTAGTTAAATTAGTTCTAGTGTGTTTTGAGTGCGATTATTTTAGTACAATAACACCATATACTGCAACCAACCCACTGATTGGTCACTAAGCAATCAACTAGTACTAGACAGACCCGTGCAGTGCAGAGCCAACGTATTCTTATGAGCCATTGTATAAGCGGTGTGAGCACAAGGATATTACGAGGTTCACTGCTGTTTCACACTTTCCAAACAATCAAATCAAATCATATAAACAAAAGTTGTGTAATATAGACATGATAATTAGATTGAAGAGCTTCTTATTAATCTAATGAGGTGATGTTCTCACCTGGCGATTGCGCCGGTTGAGCGGACACGGAGACGGGGATGGCGGTGGCGCGGGCGCCTTGCTGCTGCAGCCATTGTACCTTTAGAAAGCATTGCACGTTTTGTTCACATTGCGTCACTAAATATTTAATAATATTAAGGCAAAATATATTAGTCGGTTTAAAGTACCTAAATTTAATGTCGTATCAAATTATTTTTGAGGGTAGTTTTAAGTAAACAGCGGACAAATGTCAGATGTGTTCACGTATTGAAGGTTTGTACGACTACATCATATAATTGGTATTAAATGTACATTTCGCAATGCGTTGTTTTTTGCCTCGATACACTGAAAATCTGTACAACGCCATCTAGTAACATAATTTCAAAACTATCGATGTTCATACAGTTTAAGGGGGGTATTAACCTGAATTACACTTGGCTCATGTTTATTGTTTATTTATTACGTTAAGATTCGTTATATATTTCGGATTATTTACAAGAAAAACAAGTATCTTGTATAGGATACCTTTATATTTATTTTGTGATTTTAATATTTGTTGATTCACTGAAATAAATCATGTTTTATAGAAATATAAACCCAATGAAAATACTTCAACATTTGAAATAGAAGGAAGAGCTATAATAATTATTATTATCATAATAAAACAGTGCACAATCACCTGTTGTTGTTGGGAAAGTCCAGGTGGTAGTTGGCTGCGGATAAAAGTAACACTTTGTGGAGCACCTGCTGGAGACTGAGCACCTGGCGACCCCGAAACTACTCCGGGTTGCTGGAATGTTACAAATTAAATTAAGTTGTTGTTAATGTTTCTGCTAAGTGTTGGATTCCAGGTTTGGATAGTGCCCTTGTTTAAACAAAAAATAATAATATGGAGATTATGTTCAAAGACATCTCTTTAGAAATATACGAATTGTAGCTTTCAATTTTTGTTCATACAGAAAAACATATTTGATTATAGTATGACCATAGTATTGTAATACTCAAATCTATTTGACACATTAGTTAACCATGTTAATTATTCCAATAAAAAAACATTTATTACAAATTGATCCATTTTTACAACAATTAAATAATTACAATTTTTTATTTTTACATAGTTATTAATCAACGCAAATATTGCTATCCAAAAGTAAAATACTAGACACCTGTTGCTGTGCTAGCGCGCACGCCCGCTGTATGGAGAGGTGTCTGCGCTTCTGCAACTGAGCGACGAACATGGCGCGTTGCTGCGGATCCATTTGTTGCAACTGCGCGTGCGTTTGTGCGTCAAGGTGGATGAGCTGACGACCACCGCTGCCCGCCGTCCATGATACCTGAGAAATATACTTCATTTATTACATACATACATAAAATGGCCACGCATTATAAATTATTTTGAACAGATAAGGGAAATTAAAAGCATTAATGATTACTATAGCATAAAAAAAATACTTTCCTTTGTCTATCATAAGGTTGCAGAGATTTTTACAGCTTTTTTTTATTTTTTTTTTTTTTTATAGAAAATGACATGACAGGTAATTATTATAGCCTCTGAAGCATCAATTTTTATCCCATTCAAAAAAGCTTATACAATTTTATTCTTATAAAAAAAGATTATAAATATGTTTAATAAACATTAAAAAGTCACAGTGTTTTGGATGTAACTAAAATTCTATGTGACTTACCCTGGGTCCTACTGTTCCAGGTTGTCCTATTGGTTGGCGTTGTTGCAAGTATTGTTGTTGTTGCCAACCAACATTCTGTCCACCTTGTACTATTTGCTGGCCACCTGGCGACACAATTTGTTGACCGCCACTGTGTGTGATAATCTGCTGAATACCACTGCCAGTCAGCTGAGACCCTGGCTGTGGTGATTGTGGGACTTGTGATAGAACTTGCTGAGATTGACCAACAGTTTGCCCAATTATTTGCTGTCCTGACTGAGTAACAATTTGTTGTGATGACTGAGCAATTACCACTTGATGCTGCTGACCTTGTTGTGTTATCACATGTTGGCCTCCCTGTGAGAGAACTTGCTGACCACCCTGTGTAATTATCTGCTGACCACCCTGATTGACAATTTGCCCTCCTTGATGTACAATCTGATTCTGAGAAACAATTTGCTGACCTCCTTGTAACGTCACTTGTTGATTCCCATGTACTAAAATCTGTTGCTGTCCAGTATGCTGATTAATCAACACTTGTTGCGGTGTTTGAACAATCTGTTGTTGTCCTGATCCATTCAGTAATTGCTGTTTCTGAACTAGTATTTGATGGTGAGTTTGGCTTATTGTCTGCCCTTGAGAATTAATAGACTGCTGAAGAATTTGCTGTGGTGTTTGTTGGATTGTGTGCTGAGGGCTCAGTTGCTGTTGTTGGTTACTTATCAGGGCTTGTTGTTGTGACTGCATTATTTGTTGTTGCAGGATAACCTGGTTCTGATTACGTGATTGCACTAATGGGCTTCTTATAATTTGATGCTGACCTTGTACATTCTGTACCATTTGTATGTTCTGTTGTCTCCAAGCACCCTGTACAGGAACATTGCCACTTTGCTGAGTTTGAATATTTTGCTGAACAGTTTGTATCTGTTGACCAATTACTGACTGCTGACTATTATTCCCAACAAGTTGATTGAGTTGTACATTTTGAGTTGATTGCCCCTGCGAAGATGTTACTAATCCTTGTTGATTCACTACACCCATGTTTACATTTTGTTGTTGGTTTGTTAAAGACTGTACAGTTTGTTGTTGAATCAATCCCTGATTTTGTGAAGTTAACTGCTGACCAGAATTCAAAATTTGCTGTTGGTTTATAACCTGAGATTGACTCAAGTTTTGATTTAGTTTTGCATTTTGGAGACTTTGCTGTAGATTTTGTGTTGACTGTGCTAATTGCTGAGCAATATTCTGGACAGCATTTTGTTGACTAAGTGTTAAATTCTGCTTCATCGCCATATTTTGTTGATTCAACTGTGCCTGTTGCAAGTTGTTAGCACTTTGACTCAGCATTTGGCTTATATTTTCAATTTGCTGCTGTGCTGAGCTCATGGATGTTGTGGGGCTCTGATTTATAGTTTGTGATTGTTGTATGTGGTGTTGGTTATTTTGAATGTGTTGTTGAATTTGACTGGAAATATTCTGATTAATTTGGGATACTGATACATTTGGTTGGGAGAACCCCTGTTGATTCTGTTGGTTACCTATTGCCTTCTGCTGGAGCATTTGCATACGGAGTTGATGTTGTTGCAGCAATTTTTGTTGCTGGATATGAATCGCAGATAATCCATGGGGCTGTTGTTGTTGGGTCTGCTGGTTCTGGTAGGTCTGTTGTTGTTGTTGCTGCTGTTGTAAATTGGCTTGCTGACCTTGTACACTAATACCTCCTTGTTGGGCTATAGTGTTCTGACCAAATTTTTGAATTAACTGACTATTAGCTTGACTACCTTGTATCTGAACATTCTGTGTAACAATACCTGGAGGTATAGACTTACTTATAATACTAGAAGTAGACATAGCTGTAGTATACCCCATAGAATTCACGCCTGATGTAATCACTACTGATGAATTAGCCGTAGAAGGTGGGTGATTCCATGGCATTCTTTGTTTTAATTTATCTAACAGGGCTTGAGTGCTATCATCCTTGCTTTCTGTCATATTTTGAGTTGGCACCTCGTTTTTCGCAATACCCTCCTCAAAATCAAACCCTGTAATGGCACTAATGCGATCCATTGACTTTGGGGGTGTTTGAGGTACTGTCAACAGCTTGGGATGGAAGACCTCAGCCACTGCTTGAATTCTCGCCCGTACGCTCTCTAGCACCCAATCAGGAGTAACGATCTTAATTTTATGAGAAGCCAGAGCAAGAGCAGCACTATATTTTTTACCAATAGCTGAACCACATATGAGGTGAGTGCACTGAGAGTCTAAATTTAACTTAAACTTGCCACCATGATATGTTATAAGCGCGAACAGTGTCTTCGCATCCGACGAACTAACTCTCGCGACGCAAACTACGGTATTCGAGAATATCTTGTTCTTATTGGGAAAATAGGGTTTAGGACTCGCCAATCTCTTGAGTCTGGCGCACGCTAAAACCCAGTTTTCCGTTACTGCAGGGATCTGGTAAATATCTTGGGCATCATCGAGATCCGTATCAGCGGCATTCTGCCCACAAATTAGATGAGTGACATAGTCAGAGAAATACTTTGTGTTCTCCGCCCCGCCTGACTGAAGTAGGAGCATAATCTGTAATTACAATAAAAGAAGAAACAGGTTTAACCACACGCCACCTTGATAATAAAAATAAAAACAAGAAAACCGACAAAACAAACCCTTTCAGAGACATCACCCGAGATGTAATACTTGACATCCTTGAATATTTGCTCTTGTAATGTTAAAGAATCTAAATCGTCGGCAATCGTTACCATTTTCTATATCACAAAAAAGATAAAATTCTCGCTGTTAAACAAACATTTTTATAGTATGTTACATTGAAGCGCCGAAAACTGAAAACGCAAGAACGTCCATCATTATTAAAATAAAAATTATTTTTTGTATGCGGTGTCTAATGTTACCATTATAAAAAGCACAGACTAGTTAGCTTAAAAGTGAGATTACAGATGATATACGCAAAAAATTTGTACATTTTGTAAAAACCAAAGCGGGTCGCTAATAATTAATAAACTACCTCTCACCTTAAAAATAACTTTAACCAAAGAATGGGTTAAAGTGTGTAGTACGATAAAGGGAATGAGAATACTAATAGTAGCTATTAATATTTTATTAGTGATGGATTGATTCATATACTTAATTCATTCAATAACTTGTAACATTATGTACCTACATTATCTAAGTTATAGGTTAGGTTCGTAGTCAAACAGTTCTATATAGATTAACCGAACCTAACCTATATCTTTAAACAAATCAAAGTAGCAGTTGTGGAAGAAGTTTAATTTGACAGTTTAATCCCACTAAAAATTATTCATATGAAATAGGGTGCCAAGACTCACAAGAAAACATAACTATACAAACCCTTAATTTTGGTCAACCGTCAACCGTTTGGTCAACTTAGATACCAACTATCAAACGTGCCTTCCGAAACGCGGACACTATAGAAATTGTTTTTTTTAATTACTAACTTAACCAGCGACTGGGTTCTGTCCGAATCAAATAATAAAATTACGTAATATGTATATATTAGTATTTATATATCAATAGATATGTAAATATAATGTGTCATATTATATATAGTAATATATTATTAGTTTATTATTATATATTTTTTTTATTTATCACCTACCGCATGTTTTAACCTTCGCCAAGGGTTGACTGGTAGAGAATGCCATCAGGCATTGAGTCCGCCCATTGTAACTTAGTTTTAATGTTTACAATAAAGAATAAATAAATAAATATTCCTGAGCAAAATAATTTCGATTGAAATTTAAGATTTGTACTCCGAGAATTTTTTATTACAAATTCTAAACATGTTGCACGTTATATAAACTAGTTTATGTAAGAAATGAGAAATGGAATACAATTTAAATTTAATTCACTTCAATGTAGATGAGCCTAAGGTACATTATTTTA
>DWPT01005835.1:0-11905 GCA_018251895.1 Agathymus mariae mariae
GAAACCGGTAAAATATGATTCATATATCCGTATCCATATCCGGATCCGAAATATCATATCCATAACATCCCTAATATAAAGTATATGACGGTGGTTGTGTGCCATACGAAGCGTGAGCGGTCGTCCCTGACCGCAGTGCGGTATGATCTCCGTATTTGTATAATCCCTACTAGGTTATTAGTCAGGTTCGACATGAAGCCTATAATGACCGCCCGATTGCTGTACGACATTGCTTGCCGAGTGAGGAGTGTAGACGTCTGGGACAGGTAATTTCTTCTCAGATCTTAATTTATAAGCAAACGTTTGCACAGTCATACTGCCGCAGCAGGACTCCAGGTGTACCGCTGCTGAACGTGCCACCACCGGATTCACACAAATATCACATCACAAACACCCATGACCGAGAACAAACATTCAACTATCAAATTAACCTCTGCCTCGCCACTGATCGAACGCGGAACGCCCCGCTGTACTCTGCAGACAGGGTCAATTCCGACCAGGTTATGGGGTCGTCAAAATTGTTAGTGATATAATTGCAATGTAATTTCACGTGGCTGCCACCTCCCAACACAAAGTCGGAGGGGTGTGGACACGTGAACGTTACTTTATTTCATTTTATAACGACCCCCGTCCCCGTGTTCGGTCCCAGGCAGAGACTTTATAGCACCATCACATCACTGTCACACACTTTTCCATCTGCTCCGTTGGCGACGAGGGACCCCATCGCGGCAACCGGTCTCTACACGTCACGCACTCTATACTAATATTATAAAGAGAGTAAAAATTTTGGGATTATGGATGTATGGGGAATCGCGGCTCATATTTGAAAAACCCTTTTACCATTCCAAAAGGACATTATTTGGACTAGACATGGTCTACATACGAGTATCATGTATACACATGTTCAACCCGAACGAAATCGTCGCCGACCGCTAGTTGTAGATATTTGCATAGCAAGTGTGTAACGACGCCCGCGCCGGCGCCGGCGCCAGAGCTGGCAACGTGTGAATTTGTAAACATTTCCTCAGCCGAACGTGCCGTGCGACTCATGTGTCGTGCTAGTGACGTGTCTGTATTGGCGTTTACGGAATAATGTATAGTTATTGACCCATTAGCGATTGCCGAGTGTAAAATGAAAAAAATTGCCGCAATGCGACGGCCTGTGTCGTAAAGCAAGCGGTCGATCGCGTTAACCAAATTCGGGCGCGCTCGGAAGCCAGGTAAAGGATGATAGTGCCCGCCACGTTGAGCCTGCGGTTAGATAAAGATTACTGTCGATTGCCGAACAAAACTTCCGACATTTAGATTTGCCACTAACAAACACTGGGGAACCGTAATAGAATTGTCGACTGGAGACGATTTAGAAAGGATAGACTTATTAAAGACGTACCTTGACAACGCACCCGTTCACCTTAAACAAGTACATTTTCCAGTAAATATTTAGTTAAGTCGCGACAGCAGACCGATCTTGCGCAACACCTTTCGACCGGCGCACACTCGCCGACCACAGATAACATTATGCATCCATCCGCTAGTAATTTACTTTCTAACGATAATCTCTGCTCGTTAACCGAGAGCTTTTCAATTAATTAAATAAAAATGATATAGCTGTTGAACGTTCACAATACTGCTTCCAACCGACGACGTCGACGACGAAATTTTCTCTTTCAAATGATTAAAATTAATAGATAAATAACTCTTGATTCTCCGATCGCTATCAATCATACATCAATTCATCTACAAGCTAGTTATATATATATTACACTTGATTTATTGCTAATTGCATCTGACGTTTAAATGCTTAAGCTATCTGATGTTTAAAATATTGTTACTCTACCCAAGATAGTATATCTATAGATAATATATAGCTACATTTCTAATTTTTTCGGGAAGAAAATAATCTTTAGTGATAATACTGCATCCGTGATTTTGACCTCAATATTATAATATTGTCGCGCTGTATATTTCTCTGGGTCTTTACAGCTTACACAATTAGTTGGTTAACAATAAATGTCCGTTCCGTATGATGTATTACCGTAGCGCTGGTAGTCGGTGACGGGGTTTAAGCGAACGTTTCCACTCTGGTTAGCCAATAAGCCTTTCATCAATTTCGCCTCGGCTGGTACAGTTTAGCGTTCTCCAGACAGAAAGCTGTGCTGGACCACTGTAATCCTTGTAATAGCTTCATCATTCTGTTGTAGAATGTTATTGTTATTAATTTTATTCATATAAGTTATTGTACTTATTACGTATTTTACTACTCATGAATAACCCATGATTTTTCTGTCACAAATATTTCTTTTTGGGGTGTAAGGACAGCTGCAGAGAAATTTAGGTTCAAGTTAATGTCTCGTGCTAATAGTGTATCTTGAAGAGCAATTGTTGAGGCAAAGGTATTTATGTGAGTTAGAGTTCACTGGACTCTGTTTAGTCCCAAGGATACTTGTATATTTGAGTTTTTTATATGCTCGGGTGACCGGATAACTACCACCCTCCTTCCAGAACCAACCATTACATGAACATGATTTATAAGCAGAATTAATGCTTTCTTCTTAACCGATTACTTCTTCTTAACTTCTTAACAGATGATGGTACAATAATGGACGAGTTGTATGAGTTAATACTACTCTTGTGTGTGGGAGGCATTACACTAATTGAGTGGAAATCTTGCCCCTTATCATGTGACACATGACACAATGAGGTCATCAATTGAAATTACTTTGTCTCACAAACGGAAAGGAACATACCTCTATTAACGCGTTGGTAAAGTTTTAACTAGGCACTTTTTTTAATGTTAAATAAATTAACTATCTAACACTCCTTCATTGAATTTCTGTAAAATCTAACTGTACTTTTGTTCTGGCTCAAATTGCCACAAATGTGACAACAGTCATTTCTCTATAATATTAATTCTCCCCTCACACTTATAACATGACTAAGAACATTCTCAACTGAGTCACTATTAAATCAAAAAAAACTTAAATTAATAGTACTTTATTTGTTTGCAGCAACTACACTACAGTTATATATGTTTCACTTATTATGTGCTGCAGTTTGTATGGGAAATTTAAAAGTTTAAAAATCATAGTTCCTTTTCATGTGCCTATAAATTTGTTTTGCAATACATTATTTAATTAACCATGTTTCCTTTAAAAATGAACTTTAGTGTTATGACAATAGGGTTTGCTTTACATGTTCCAACAAAAATAATAATGTACAAGACATTCTCATTCACCATAACCAAGGTCTATGTAGGTTACCATTGTCTCAGACTCCATATATAGACATGGCACTAGAGCCCAGAAGTGACTCACACACCGAGTCAATACTGTGTGTATTGTTTACCATAGGGCAACAAGAATCTAATTAGATTACAGATTACAAAATAACATGGGAAGTTATGTTAATAACCTTTACCTATCCACAGATAAAAAGTAAGGGGGACTGTCTGGTAAATGTGACTTACCTTGTTTGTCTTTATTATTGGCACGTGAATAAAGAATTTGTCTACAACCAACGTGATTTTCGACTTCACAAAGTTTTCGATAATTTGATAGGAAACAAAATTACATTACAAGATAATTTTTTTCTTTGAATAATAGATTAAAGAAAGGAAAAGGTATATATTAACACGGTGCCTTTACTCTTGGAACTGGAATGTAATTGAGCACGTTTTAAATGCATTGTCAACTCAACTGGCTGTTTGTAGGTTCATTACCAATAAATAGAGCTGTTAACGCCAGCAAAAAATAACAATGCACGAATCGATCGCAGGAAAAGTAGCTAGGTAAACGCACAGGAGGTCAACCAGTCCTCGCTGGACGTTGTTATCTACGCCAGATCTACTCTGCTAGCTACCACCAGTTCTGCCTTACTATTTCGTACTCACCAACAATTTAGTTTCTTTATCGCTGTCAAATCGGATTGTTTAGATCTAGCGATCACCATCTCCTCGGTTAATCGAGCCATTGCACTACACAAACACTTGCACTAGAGATAAAATAGAAAACTGTACAAATTAACACTGCAGGGTTATAACGGAGCAAGGCCGTGATCGCTCATCTTGCTGCAACAACCAAATACACACCAACACACGACGTTTATCAGAAAAAACTGAATAACTGTCAGATAGAAAAACAAATGAGCACTATTGACAAGTACGGTATTACTATCGTACTCGATTCGCTCATTCGAATTCTACGATACCACAGACTACTTCTATTTAGAGACTGTTATATGAATACAGGTTAGTCGTCACGCAAATACACTGACATATCGTAGCATGATGGTTTACGCAAGCGCTTTATTTTATATAATTATTATGGAACCATATTACTGTGGTATGTCACATTGCCTGGGGTTGATCTTTGTAGTGACAGACTCTCCGTAGGTCACAATTTAGGAAACACAAGATTTAGATATCAGATTTTTGTTTACTTGTAATTATAATTTTTAGAAAAAAGTAAAGAATGTTTGTGGTGATATTTTACAAGCAGTTAATAAGTTCGTTTTAAACTTATTTAAGCATACGATATTTTGTCTTATATTGTAAATTTCCATTTATATTCATGATGAACTAGTTTAGTATCATATTACTAAATAAATGAAGGTACATAACCTAAACTTGTAATAGTTGTTATAAGCAAAATAAATGAAAATGTAACGGTATCACGTTCGCCACAACAATAATTTTCTATGGTACTAATTATTTAATTTGCTTAGTATACTTATTGTTTCCGACTCGCAAAGAACTTAATGTGTGTAGTTCAATCAGTGAATGGCTTCACTAGTAAGTGAAAGAAGTCTTTATTGATAAATAATATCAATCAATCAATTTTATTGAAATTCATAGTTGAGGAGTTGCTGAACTACTAAACTAGAAGCCTCGATACAATGCATCATTTTACCTTGTGTAAGTATTTTTGTCTTACTGCCAAATTTCTAATCAATCCGTGAGTATTGATGACTTTACTCACCTCATTCTAGTTTTACTGTTTTTCTTCAAATTTGGCCAAATTTTTTAACAAGAAGTCGGGCAACACAGCTAATTATTCTACCATTAACGTGTTATGAACTCGGAACTCAGCATTGTTAACTTTTTGGCATAGTTAGTATTGGACAAATAGAATTATGTGTTCGGGAATATTTTAATTTGATTTTGTTTCTGTTAAATACTGATTTTTAAAATCGATTATTCTTTTGAATATCTTTTCCTTCTACATATTATATCTTATATCTCGACAAACCAAATCAATCTCATATAAATTAGTCGTGTCCATTATTTTACAATTTAATCAATAATGTTACAGATGAGATGTGCTTTTCCATATTGCGTCAATGAGTCAAGTCGCACACTTCATGATTCCCATGGGGAATTAGGTCTCATTTTTCAAACACTGGATTTCATACAAACCTTGTCCTGGCTATTACAAATAAAAAAATAAGCCAAATGAACAGTTTCATTTCAATGGAAAACAATAAATACCACCAAACTGCACAGACAATATTAAATATTTTTTTAGTACTTTCATTTAATTTTTAAGTTTTGAAAGCTTGTATACTGTACAGGTTATGTGACACAAGTGGTACTGGTTGCGCTAGCGCAAGTGTGAACAGCGACATGATTCTGTTGTAGTTATCTGTGTTGCCGCGGACCTTTACAAAGGCATTTATTGAAGACTAACAGAAGAAAAAAAACTATATTATTTATACTAATAATAAAATTCTAACTGATCGCTTTCTGTATAAGAACGATATATGAGAATTAAACATTATTAAGGGCCTTTATTGACGCAATAGAACCTAAAATCATAGTTACTAGAATTTTTGTCTGTGCATATGTTCCAACTAACCTCAGAAACGGCTTAACCGATTTCGTTCTGGTTTTCACTAATGTATTGCAGTAAGCGTCACTTAATACTTAAAGTTTGTTTCATTGCAATCCATCAATAAATAAAAAAGTTATAAATTACTCATTTAGTATATTTATAGCCAATGTCCATCCAGATACACCATTGATTTGGTTAAAGAATTTTTTAAATAACTTGCGTGATTCCAGTGAATACCTTCCGCATACAAAGTCGTATATATCACACCCTCTCTGTAATAATAATATGGATTTAATTTCTACTCATGAAATAATAAGGTCACAAACTGATAATAAGCAAAAAACAGGTTCATGAAATTGCATTCATTTCACAATACATACTTCCAGTTGTTCAAAGGTGCATGTGTGGTGTAAGTGCGTAAATAAAGAAATGTAAGTTGCGTTGCGACCGTCAATAGGATTCATAAGGCTGCGTGTGTTGAAAGGGGGACACAGCATTCAGCACTGTCCTAAGTCTGGGAAAGAATAATCCACTTGTGCAAAAGTTAGTTCTCTCTAATCAGCAAATCATGATTCCTGAGGAGTCAGGAACACGCACGAAGGTCTGGTAGCAATCGCAGGGGTAAATACACAACTAAACCGCCCGACATTAAAATCTATCTCGACTGGCCTCAGTCGACCTTGCAGCTGCTAATTTCACGAGCCACGACAACGAAGCTAGTTCATGACAGCAACAGGCGGACCTATGTAAAGTGGACCACTAATAAGGAGAAAACATATTTAGGGACCGAAAAGAAAAAATGTAAGAAAGTCTGACCTGCTATCACCGGGTACTCTACCATGTCTGCCATCTGAGAACAGCCGCGGCCAATGGAAATGGTAACGAACAAAACAACAACTGTGACAATAGAGAGCCGCACACTGGAACACGTAGAGCTCCCGAAGGGTCTCGATTTTTCTTTTTCTCACGATATAGAATACGATTAGCAGGACGCTAATGCAGATACTATCTCAAAATCAGGGCGGAGACACGACGACGATACATCATCGAATTCATCGCTTGTCTTTTCAATGAAAGATTTGAAAAAGGAACAAGTTATGAGGCCACCAACAGTAACCCCAACAGTAGGTGACCCAGCAGCCCAAGAGCCCAATGCTATATATTTCATATATTATGTATGCATGATACTAAATTGAGCTGCGCTGGATAATCGGTGTGTCACGGCATTGCAATATGTCATTCACAGGGACATTTAAATCCAAAGCTTGGACAACAGTATATGATATGGAGCTAACGAGTATCACTCAAATCCCGCATCTAAAAGATTTTACACCGCTCGAGGCCCGGCTAGACTGCTGGACTGCAAACCTGAATACCGAAGACAGATCTGAAAAAGTTCTAAAAAAAAAAATTACAAACGCAGTCTCAAAACTGGAGACACAAGTCTACACGCACGCACTCGCAGTATATATATTAAAAATTTATACTAATAGAACTGTTATGAAGCTAAATCTGCAAGAAGCTGTACCTAAGACTTCGTTCTCCATGTAAAAACCAAACTGTTTTTCTTCATATTGGCTGCTTGTCATTCTAACATCATGCAGAAAGCTTGGAACATTAAGATTATACTTGGCATAACTTATTAGGACACTTTATATCCTAAGAATTGGATTTATTCCCTCGGAAAATAACAAACTCGCTCAGTGTATCAAGTCGGAAGAAAATGTCTATCATTGCAGACTTTGTGTAGTTAGGTCAAGCGGAGCTAAAGTGAACTTTTAATAGTTTCTCCAACGTAAACGTACGCGCAGCCGACAGTAATCGATGGTAGTTAACGGTAGCCGATCGTAGTTGACGGTAACCGATGGCAGATGACGCTAGCCTGGCGTGGTGTATAAATGCGACTAAGTATTTAGAATACAATATATATATTGTACATGTAAATAAGGATTCAACATTTCAAACTAATATAATATTTATTTTCTTATTTAGTATTTGCTTTTCAGAATCCATTTTATTAACAGTAACAGTAAATTCTTTATTGCTTTCAAAACATTGTAGAAGATTTATTTAAAAATACAACCATAAAACATTACCTTAGAAGTAGTTTTGAAAAAAATATATAATTTATTAAAATTCGGTACAGCTGAAATAAAAACAGCCAAGCTGTCAAAAGTTGTTGCTGAGAATATAGCCACGATTGACAGGAAAGTTTCGCACAAGAATAACGCTCAAGTCGCTCTCTGTCATGTGCGAACAAAAAGGAATATTTGAAATAGCAGCCTTTTCGCAGTATATGCTTAAGTATAGAGAAGAAACTCGAACTAAATTGGCAGTGTATTAATTTCAACGGTCGATACTTTCACACTTAATTTTTTTTAATATCACAAGAATATGACTCGTCATCGGAATGCACTCTTAAATGTTTTGTGAGAAGAGCTTTGAGCTTAAATTTTTTATTGCAAACATAGCATGAGAACGGTTTTTTACCAGAATGTAATAGAAAGTGTGTTTTTAAAGTGCCCTTAGAATTAAATATTTTGTTACAGATATCGCATGAATATAACACTTCACCAGTATGTATCCTAACATGATTTGTGAGACTAATTTTATAGCCGTATGATTTGTTACAGATTTCACATGAGTATGGCTTTTTACGAGAATGTGTCTTCAAATGTGACGTAAGAGTACCTTTCTGAGTGAACGTTTTTTTACAAATATCACACGAGTATGGCTTTTTACCAGAATGTAAAAGCATATGATTACGTAGGGCACTTCCATCGGTGAATGCTTTTTGACAGATATTGCACGGGTATGGTTTTTCACCAGAATGTATTCGTAAGTGTCTATTTAGATCACCCTTTGAATTAAATGTTTTGTCACACGCATGACAAGAATATGATTTTTCACTGGAATGAACTTTATAATGGAATGTTAAGTGGTACTTGTTAACCGTTATATAATTACATACATTACAACTATAAGATATACTCGCGGCGTGGGCCTTTAGGTGATTCGACAAGTGAAGCTCGTTGTTAGTTTTATATGGACATATATGGCAGGACATTTTGTTGATAACTGTCATTTCACTGTCAGCTGTGGGCTGCGGCCGCGTGTTAACCTTAGCTTCTCTCGCGTCTTTCGGTACCTTCGTCCCTTGTTGTACCCACGTGGTGCTGTCGTCCGAAGAGTAATCTTCTTCTGTGTTCAAAATAAAGTTATATCAGTGCATACTGATGCCAGAGAGCAAACTTGTCAGTCGATTTCTTAGAAGAATTTCATAAATATTTGGGCACATAAATTCATATTCATCATCAATGAACAGAGTTCAATATACTTACCTGCAAATGCTTCTTCATGCCTCACATCAGCTATTGAAGAATGTTCATTAGTACTATGCTGATTTTTCCCACATTTAGTATCAGTTTTAATGCCATTGTTGTCATTTTCTAATTTCATACCAGGTATAGACACCACAACATAATTAGGTTTAGTATTATCAGCTTCCTTATTGATCTCATCATCATTTTCTATTTTGATTTCATGAATTGGAATAACATTTGGTGACATAGATTTATAATCTAAATTATTGTTATTTGTATTTTCAGTATTAGGAATTCTTTCAAAGGTCACTTCAACCTTGACACCATGAACAGGAATAATATTTGGAGATGCACATCTACTCCCCTTGTCATGACCGGTTGTATTTCCAGCATTAGAAATGCCTTGATTGATCATATCAACATTTTTAACCTTGATGCCTTGGGCAGAAATTACTTTGGGTGACGCTGACCAACATGTTGATTCATAGTCAGTTGTTTCATCAGTATCAGAAGTTTCCGGAGTCATCACATCATCTTTTTCAACCTTGATAGTATGACTGGGAATGACTTTGGGCAAGGCAGATCTAAACACTGCATCATAATCGCTTGTATCTTCAGTATTAGGAATTCCTTGATCATTCATAATATCAATTTCAACCTTGACATTATGAACTGTAACATCCTTGGACAATGTTGGTAAGTGATTCTTGCCAGCTTTTTTACCTGTATACACACTTTTTTCAATATGTTTGAAGTCCATTATTACTTTGATTTTTCGAATTATTTTAATTCAAGTTAAAGCACATCCTCAATTTCTCGTAGATGGTAAAAACTGATTGTCTGTAGTGTTATCTGAAATTACAATATAAATCAACAAGTTTGTAAAAAATAAGAAAATTAAATAATACACAGGAAGCCTGCAGGCTCACTTTGACATACTTCATGTTTATTTATTTAAAGATACACAAAACAAAATACAATAACTACAAACTAACAAAATAACATGATAAAATTAAGAGCTGGTTCATATTCCTCAAGAATGTGTACAGTTTAAGACTAAGAATTTTTCAAAGCAACAGTAAAAATATAATATCAGTATTAAATTTACTTTAAATATTGCAATGCACATAGTGACTAATAAGTCCTAGTAAGGATACTAAGGACTTCTCTTCTAAATTTAGAAATATTTTTATTATATAAATATCTAGACTGCTGTTATTTTTAATGATGATATTAGTCATTGAAGTCATGTAACAGAACCAAGTAACTAAACACAATGATACTGTTACTTTAAAATTAATGTGTTTTAAGAACTGTGTGTGAGACTTGTCGGCACTTTGGTTTTTTTTTTATAATAGCCAATATACAAGCAGACGAGCCACCTGATGGTAAGTGATTATCGTCGCCCATGGACATCAGCAAGACCAAAGGTATCACTGATGCGTTGTCGGTCAGGAAATGAGAAGAAGGTAAAAAAGAAGGTACTGGCTCTCAAATCCCCAGCCGGAACACAACAAATAAAAAACTACTAATATATTTTATAACAACTCGACTATCTTAATTGTGTTTTTGCCAATATTTTGTAATCTAAATATTGCACTTATCTTTTACATAAATACTCAAAAATAAAAAATAAATACTATTTTGATCATTCTGTATGGCAAGTTGGTCATGGCTTTCAATGAAGATTCTCATTAAATGTAAAATATGAGCAGTAAGTATTGACTGTAGGACAGCATTAATTTGACTGGTTATTTTTACCTATTACAAAAATCATTTGCATCCAGCACTCTGGTTTCTTTGTTGATATTATCTATGATTATTACATATCTATAATTGTCTATACAAATATGTGACTGTATGCATTAAAATGTTTAGTCAACAATGCACTTAAATATAATTTAGATTGCTAACAGCTACTTTGCAAGTTACGGCTGCGAGCATGGGAACCTTTTAGATAAACAGCTCCTAGCCCCTAGAAAAGAAGGAGCAATAGAGAATTTCTCAATTCGCTAACTCTATTTACCTACCAGATTTTCCTTAAAGTTTACTTGTATCAGTCCGGTACCTTCAATCTCTCGATGTATATTTCGTTAATTTATAAATCTCAAATTGTGCTACTTTACACACCTAATATTATTGTTTACTATAATTAAAACTTGAAACGTGCGCTTTTGTACACTATAATATAATATAAATAATAATATAATAAATATATACTGATTATTATAAGGTAGCTAATATTAAAATAAATTATGGACTTTCGATAACACCTATTGTACACAAAATATAACAATTTATGAGACATGACGTATATTACAAATAGTGCTGCCAATAAAAAGTTCTCCTTTCCCCGCGAACGTCCAGCAATTCCCCGAAATTCCCCACTTGTAATTCATTCCCCACAAATCCCCTTTAATGGTATTTTTGAAATGAAAGCACAGTTTTGTACAAAATTATTTAAATGTAATTATTTGATAATAAGAAACTGAAATAAAATTATTCTTTTAAAAACTATATTATTCTTTTAAATTAACTTTTTTTATAGTGTTTAACAATAATTGCACCTTTTAACTACTTTTTAATAATTATAATAAAAAATTTAACCGTTAACACCGAATTAAAAAATCAACAAATTTAAAAAATGAATTAATGATGGTGTTAAAAATAATTACAGTTAGCAGGTATTTGAGCGGTATTGTTATTCAGCATGATGCTACTAATGTCGAGCTGTATTTACCAAGTCCGAACGTG
>DWPT01005836.1:0-11905 GCA_018251895.1 Agathymus mariae mariae
CATTTTTTTGGTCTGTAATTTTTAATAATCCGCACAAAAGAATGTTTTTTTTTAATACACAGTACATAAAATTATAACATAATTTAAATCTGTTACTTAGTTATTATTGTCAAGATTAGAACAAAATCGTCGTAAATATTCCATATTTTATTAACTTCGTATAATTATGTCCACATTGGAATCAACACTACTTAATTATAGTATTAATTGATAAGTCTATGCCCCTTCTGTCCAGCTTATAATATGGATTTTAAAAAGTCTATTTCTGGAATTGAAATTGGATGGTTAAAGGAAGTGGCTGCAAACCCAATACACAAACTATAATTATTTGGAAAATGCAATAACTACAAAGAATTACATCATGTTAACTAATAAGAATCGTGAAATGTAGAAAAAAGAGGATAGATAGATAATTGATATTTTTCAAAGTTACATGTAATCTACATCTTCTGATCACATTTTAGGAAAATTTTCCATTATACAATTATCAATCCATGTTTAATATTCCATAATTTTTTTATATAACTTAATAATATATCATCGCGACCTTTTGATTCTTTGATTCGTTATTTTGTTATGAGAATGGAATATTTCTTGAAATCTAATGTACATCGGAAAATGTAAATTGAAATTCAAAATTACTTTACTTGAATCTGCCTCTTTTTTATGTATTCCTGGAAGATTCCTGCAAAATTTTGACATTTAAATTTTTTATCGAAGTTTCATGAAAATAAAAAAAAATCTGGAAGTAAATTTTCCACCTCCGTTTATTTTTAAAAATGATGAATTGCGTTTTCATCCTCGGCAAGCGAATGGTCCAATTATTATATTATTGCCTTTAAATGTTGTGATAGAAGAATAGGGGAATGCTTTTAAATATTATATTATTATATTAAATCCAAGTAGATTTTAAAATGTCTTATAAAATTTTAAAATTAATATTTAAATCGGAGCGCTTTTGTGAAAGTCCAAAGCTATTGACATTTTGCTGTAAGTTTCAAGGGTTACAATTTTTCTTAAGTTTGATAAATATAATGTTAAAGTTCGATTGTGGTGAGAGAGGTTAAAGTTTTAATGTTGTTATAAATATGGGACATTATTAATAATACATATGACATACGAAAACTTTCAATGTGACCCCGAATACAATATCTAAATATCCATCGAAACGGACGAGTGAAATGAGGTTGCTCTGTATTAAACTCAAAATATATATCAAGGACCTCCCCTAGTACCACAACGGTAGTATGTTACTCAGTAAAAAAAAAATGAGTTAGCCAAAACATCTGGTAGTTAAGCTTTCGTGGGTATGCATGATATTCACAAAATGTAGCCGCTTTGATTTGGATGTTTGTACCTATAATTACTAAGACTACGTTCTAAAAAGGTGATGAAGCCCGGGATTATGGGATACTTCATCCATACCTTTGAGAAATATACTACAATCCGAGACGGTGTACATTTTAACATTGACGTTTGACAAATGATTGACATATGTTCTCAATTTGTCATTTACGGCAACCTCCGTGTATTTCAAAATCGACAAATTTCGTCGTTTTTCTAACAAATTATCAATGTTTCAAGACAATACGACCCTGCAATAAATACTACTCAACTGTTTTTATCCCTAGTACCCACAGAATTTTAATGATTAAAGTACAAAGCCTCGTAAATAAATACAATTTTGTAATATTTGACATAAAAAAGATGAAATGTTACGAATTATCGTTTGTATATAAATTCCAACATATATTATTTTATCACCACGCCACAGATATGAGTTTGGGTACTTACCACAATTATAATTATGGATAAATCAAAATACATATTAATTGTCAGGCCCTGCTCGACCAAACTGTTTCAATAACTCGCCCGTTTCTTAAATGACTGAGATAAAAATTAATTCAGAGTAATTCTCAAAAATGTCTTAAACCACATTAAAAACTATTATATATATAAACTATTATATCACCACTCTCGAACGTGATAAATTAATTACAAAACCAAACTTTTGTTCAGACAAAACAGGGGGATATGCATTGAATTTTAAGCGTTTATTATTGAGATAAACAATTTTAATAATACCATGTAGCTCGCTCTATATTCAAGGGATACGTTTGAAAAATAACATATAATTAACTTTTAAATAAAAAGACAACATTATTAAAATTATAGAAATATAACAAGCGTTAAGTGCATATTCCCCACCATTATTTTACATGTGTTAATAATTAAATTGAAATATAATTTGTAAACAGCTTAATAATAGTTCTTAATGAACGGGAAGACTTTTCGGAATTTTATTGTAAATGTGTAAATTTATTGATTTCCTAATTATATCGAAGTCAATAATTAAAAATCTTTTTAAATCACGAATATTTATTTTTAATCATTATAACGAATACTGTTTTTTTTTAACCGCAGATTTACAGTAACGACTGACAATCGAGCGTAAGTGGTCACTGCCGTCCATGGGGATTCAATCTTTATGGCCACGGCATTGTAACATTTTGTTACTAATATTAATGAGATGTCGTTGATATAATTTACTTGCAAACATGACCTTTTCGAATTTTATAATTAATAAGTGTTACCGGCCAACAAGAAAGCGATTTTCGTTAAAGTTGAGATCAAATCAAAACACGCAGAGACGTTTTGTTAGAAAGTAAGTTTCTGGTGTAAGCTGCTTCGTCCGCTCTGCACAAGCCAACCCCTACTCGTGGTTCACCCAGTTTAATGCCAAAAGTACTTAGATGGTTATACAGTATTTTGTCCATTTGGTTAGCTTCCACCTTCCTTCTAAAACCGATTGTGAAATGTTTCAAATGAGTTTCGACCGCAGTGTCGGAGAGTCAGTAGCAATGCAGCCACGCATCGGTGATGGCTTTATTGGTACTTATGTCCATGTGCAACGACAACTTACTCGACTTTTTGTTTCTTCGTTTGTCGACCGACGTAGAGAAAGTATTAGGGTATTTTACTTTTGATCAGTATTGCACATTGCTGCTTTGGAGTGTTTTGTCTTTTTTGTCAACGGCAGCAACCAAGATAAAACTTCAAACCATTAACATGGCGCAGGTTTCGCATGATTTATGTTTTATCAAACGCTATTTATTGTACGAGCTAAGCACGTACACAGTATATACGCGTCATCAATTTTTAATTCATTGTCTTTTACAATTGACTCAGTCCGCAATCAGCTATCATCATTGTCGTGCGTACTCATATATCATATCAATAAGTTTAACCTTAATACAGTTCGTATCAAAAATCATAGTTTTATTATTATTATCAGTTAGCATTCTAAGGGTGAAATCTATCCCTTACAGCTGTATTATCTTGCTGCAGGTAGTGAAATAATTATCTGATGTGATTGCTGCAATTTCTACATGGATTAAGTACTAATATATTCCAAGAACATAATAATTATCAGAATAAGAACATTATCAACCGAGACCGTTAGCTTAACGTATTCTCCAAAACACTGCTGAACAAATACCCACCAATGCTTACAAGCAAATTATGTAAAAGGAAATTCTTGATATTCCCCTCAAACGGAATAAAATTGAAACGCAAACAATTTGTAATCCCGGGCGAGCGAGCCTGACGGAAATCAATATAAATGGCACTGGTCACTCTCTCCCGGGAACGAATGGGACATAAAGGAAACTTCATTCCAAATACATGTCTTTAATATGGAATGGATTATTTTTAAAAAAACAAACGTTTTAATCGAAAAGCAAAGAGCTACAACGTTGTACTTGAATTTAATAACTTTTACCATAAAGTTAATTCACTCTGGTCTTGCTAGCCGCTGGTATAAAGCGCACAGGAACGTTTGCAGTTGAAGTACCATTAACCGGTATTAAACTGAAAGGATTGTTTACATTTCTTCCACCTGACACTGCATTAGCTGGTATAATATAATACCCATTACCTGTATTCGGTACACCATCTTCGTTCAGTGTAAGCCCTTGATCTTTTAATAAATTATTAAAATTTTGCTCATTCATACCTGGATGGATGTCACCTGGATTGAGAACAACATATATTACATTAGGTTGCGCACCATTTGATTCCGGCAAAACATTTTCAGCAGCATTATCATTATTATTTTTTGGTAAATTAATGCCAGGTGCTCGAACCTTGTTTCTACTGTGTGGCACTGTTTGCCCTTCATCGTTTGTTTTTAGAATTTTAGCCTTTAGTTTGCCTTTTTTCTTAGATCCTGGTTTTATTTCATGATTTGGCACACGCTCAAGAGGCTCAATAGCTAAAACCGCTCCATTAACATTTAAGCCTTTGGATTCTTGTACCGATTGAACTCCAGAGTCATGAAATAGAAAATCATGATGAACTTCTGAATCATCATTGTATTCCACATACTGACCATCATAATAGGACTCGTACTCATAGTCGTAGTCATAATTGTAGATCGTGGGTTTGTATGAGATTCGTCTGTTGGCATCTTGACCACTCACACTTCGCAGATCCTGTGAATTTACCCGCAAATGTCCTACTTTATTTCGGTTTATATTTGGTCTTCGATTTGAAGCGTAACCTGGGTATCGTCCATGTGAATTGTAGTGATAGTTGGATGATGATGGGTTGTTTTTTGGCTCTCTTAAATTGCCAATAACATTGTTAATGCCCGTAGTGATAGGATACGCGAGTCGTGCTGCAGTTCGCAAAAACTTGAGCAAATCCAATATATTTGGTGTGTCCTCAAGTTGCTGGCTAGTGAGATCTACGGGTTCTTGAGACGTGACTTTCACTGATAGAAAAAGCGTACTGTAGAGTAAAACCTAAAAGAATTAAAAATAGAACAAAACAGTAGTAAAGTTCACATACATATATCGTGTGGGGTTATGTGTGAAAAAAGTCATGTTGGGTCACAAACCATTTTAAAGGGCAAATTTATCGTCCTGGTTTCCATTTCCAATAACCTTATAATGTCTTTCTAAGATTCATACTCGCCCGTAGCTATATCACTATGGAATCGACTTCTGCGTCTCATGGCTAAACTTATTTTTTTGAAATTGGCAAAATAATCCATAATTATAATCAATTTATTTTGTTTTTGTTTTTTTTTTACTCCAGGTTTAGAAACACTATCTTGTTTATCTCGTCATAATTTCTAAACTGTCTTAGGGCTAAGCGGTTTGATTTTTGAGGTAGATATTCTGTTCTATCGGTTAAAAACAAAAAAAAAATAGGTTGACAGTTTAGATTTTATCTTTTAATTATTTATGAAAATATATATATAAAGTTGAGCATTGGTTGAGTAACTGCATTATTAGCTATCAAATGAGACATCTTTCATCTGTCTAGGACATCTACATGGATACCAATAGCTAAATCAGTGCAAGTACCCGAATTCCGAGGGAAAAATAAAATGCCATTTTATTATGGAAGAGGAAAAATTATGATTGTGATTTGTCGATAAAATCTATCGTATCTCACCCGCTAAGTTTGCGACACCGATGACCAAACACATTGTTTAAATTATTATAGACATTGTTATTGTCGTACCTGTATCAGTGCCATGGTCACGCAACGGTACCTAAATCTGTAATGGAACGTCTTTTTTATCTAAGCCAAATTATATAAATTCAACCTATTAAATATCAATTATAAATACATTTATACAAAATTAGTTCCAACTAATTGACAATAGATAACAAGCTACTAACTTAAAAAGATCGTACATTTTTTAGTAAATCGCTTAGGGGGGCACAATGACAGTTAATTCTACTGTGATGCTTGAAGCAATCCTCGGCTTCAGTAAGTTGAATCTAAGAGTATTTCTTTTTGATATTTATTAAAAACTATTTACCAGCAAAATGGAAATTATAGAATAAGTGGGTCCCCGTATATGTGTAATAAATATATGTAATACCAATGGTGTTGTAAAAAACTGCATACTGAACTCTCAGGTGCAGGCTTTCGATAATTTGCTTTGACGAAACGTTTTTCTTCACCGAAACAAGCGTAATTAATTTCTAATAGGTACTAGTTTTTGTTTCCGATCTCCCGTATAAAAACATCCAAACGTCGTGAACATTTCACATTTTACCTGAAACGGGAGCTCACGATATATCGATATAAAACACAAAAATGGTGAGTACTCGTTATAGTTAAAAATTAAAAAAAACACGAAAGTACAAAACTTTCCGGAATCATCTACAGGAACACTTATTTATAACCAAATGAAAAACAATTTTGTGAAAGGCTCGATTTATTCAGTCTTAATAATAATAAGTATAGATATTATGTACATAGTTTAGAGTTGCTTAATTTCATTACCTCCTAACTTAAGTAAGTGACCAATTCCATAACCTAATTCTAAAATTAAAATCATAGTCCATTGTGCATAGCCTATATCACAAACCAGAGACAGTGTGTAAATATTACAATAGACAGCGACCATGTTTTTGAACCATACTCAGCAAATAAATCACTTGATAGATAATCTAATGAAAACAACATTACGTGAAAACAAATTAGGGTAAAACCCAAAGCAACACGATTCAAATGAGATTAAACTAATTACAATAAGGGTAATTAATGATAACTGGTAGTGCGTTAAAATATAGTTAATGTTTCTCATTGGTATTTAAAATTAAAATATGTGATGTTTATGAGTGCATTTTGTATAATAATAGGGTTTTCTGATCATTGCATCAATTTCCTCCGGGGTGTAGTTTACTTTACAGCCGCACTGCTTAGCACCGTTGATGCCCACAGTACTGTATATTGACCTTACAGAACTGTCCACTGGTATCCCGATTTGGTTTGATCTGCGTGAAATAGATATACAGTTGTATGTAATTTATAGTTGAAATGTAAGTAACATATAAATGTAAACAACTTAATAAATGTCTTCAATTCCATGAGCATTATAAAAATGTTGCCTTCTTATTCCCGAAAGCGATTCAAACTTTAACTTAATTAATTTTCGATTCTACATTGTTTTTGCTCAGCTGTAAATGATCCAACTCATGTTGTGTTACGCTTGAAGGTTTAGCGCGAAATATACGTTATATATATATTTTTAATAAGCAACAATTTACTAATGCTATTGACTATTACAAAAAATTCAACAGTTTTATTATTTAGCATTACAATTCATACTCTATCGAAGTTAGTTCCTATTCGAGCTACCATTCGAGCGTGAGTTGCTTTCTATTAACACGTTGACGGACTGAAAGTCTCACGACGTTTTTTTTATAAAATATTACGCCTGTCGACTGTTACATTTTTATTCACATAGAAGCAGCACGTCTCATGCGCTTCATTTTCCATACTAAGACAAAGAAGGGCATTTTATAGTGGTTTCGGCAGATTAAAATTTTACCTTTTACTGTCATATCGTGAGGTTAAAAAATTAATCCAACTTAAGTGTGTCCAACACACAAAAATAGGTCTGTGTGTGTGTGTTTTATCCCTTAAGCTATTTCTAAAGGGTTCGTGGATATTTATTTTACGTATTGTATTTGTTTGTTTTGCAAAGATAAAAAGTTCAGAGGTCGTTGAGGAAATAATATGAAAGAATATGATTAAATTATATTAAATTATAAACTAATATTTCCAAAGTCAGCATCTAAAGATCTATATGACGAGGAGCAAAAACAGCTTCAAGGATTGTTTGATGAAGCTTCTACGCCTAAGTCTAGTTAAGATTTTTATGCTGACGACGGGTAGTTCGAATTTGATCAAGACTATTAACCATGTGATGTGCAATCGGCTAATTCTGAGAATGCAACTCGTGCTTCACATAGTAGGCAGGTTCAAAAGAACTCCAGTTTTATTCTCTAAAAACCCCTTATCATCGTTATGGCGTTAACACATCATGTTCCCAGTCTGAGGGACATCTTGAAAATTATGATAACATAACTTTTGTGATGAACGCGCGAGTCAGGTACAAGCTGCTTTTTTGTTGTTAGCTATTGGACCCAGAGATCTTGTTAAACTTCCAGATAAATTGCAAGAAACCTCTGGTGGTCCAGGTTCAATAATTACCTGAAGTAAATCGGAAACTCCTGTCACAGATGAATCTTGATCAAACACAGTAACAACTATCCTAAAATTTTGATAACAAGCATGTGGCATCACAGTGAATGTCGATAACATAGACAAAGCTATTTCCACTCAGTGTTTCCATAAGAATTTATAGAACATCTAATAGAATGCTGACGAACACTTATCTTCAGATGAGTCTCTTCCCTTATTTCGGGGTCGGCTACATTTTCATTAACACAAAAAATCTAAGAAAGCTCGATATGTCATTAAATTTTTCGAGCTTACTACACATGATGTCCATGTTCTCTATACCAAAATGTACTCGGGGAAAAAAGAAACACAGAATTCATTAGTATCAAAGACTGAAAAGCTTGAGTTGAGGTTGATGCGTCTATATATACTTCGCGGTCACCATATCTTTATGAATAACTTTTATAATTCGGTTACCTTGATGCAGAAGCTGCTTGATTCAAAGACTACACCCCTACATTGTGTACAAGTCACAAGGGCACGCCTAACTATATAGTCAAGGAAAAGCTAAAAAGAGGTGATTATGTAAGAACAGGGTTAATTTTTCCAATTGGCAGGATAAACATCCAGTCAAGATTTGAACTTGATCTAATAATAATTAGGTAACTGACTGTGAATTAACGTAAATTTAAAAATAAATATTGTGGTAATTTGCTGTGATTTTATTTATTTTGCACGAATCAAGACTACCAGGCTAAGGCGTACCGTCGCAGCATGCAGTAAAACGCACTGTGTAATGTGGCACAACGTTGTACGACGTATACGCCTATACGTACGGACACATCACACTATACCTTTACTTTTGCGATGTGACACAACGCCTCCAGGCACTGTATGAAATTTTGTAGTGCCACAACACGATCAGTCTAAGAGGCAACTGTCCGTCAACGTGCTAAAATTCGATTCGATTCAATTCACAACGAAAATGAACCCATTAAAACCAACCTTAAATAGGACAACGATAACCATTTCAAGTTGGTCACTTATTTATTTTACTTAAATTTACATTACTCACAGAACCGCGTGATAAAAATAAATTATTAGATATAATATGTGTAATGCCCTTATTTTTGGTTTATTATCCCACCTTTGACTGCTAAACTGCCATATTTCGTACCTACTGCTGACCTCGCTGGCGGGTCTGGTCAGTGAATTGAATTTTGCACTGTTTGATAGCCATGTTAGGTCTCAGGAAGTCCGTGACGGTGGAGGCCGGTGTCGGGCGGTCGAAGGGGAAGCCCATAGCGCGACGATCAGGGTACTTGCGGTCCCGGATGCCGCAGTAAGAAGCGGCATCATTACAACTGCCCACTGTATCTTGTTCGATCTGAAAAATTACAATAGATTTTTGATTTTAAAAAGACACTTAGCAATTCTTACAGTACTTAGATCAACATTAAAGTTTTTGTTTCGATTTCTTGCTATTAAACGAGGGGATGCTACATTATATTTTTCAGATGCTTTTAGACATCCCGAGTTAAAACTATAATCTCATTAAAATAAATACGTGTCATATACTAAGCTTTACCAAATATGAGATTCTTTCTGTGGCATAATGTAGGAGAATATGCTTTATACTACTACCGAAGTAGTGATTTTAACACGATGTATATTCATTGCCCATTGCATTTATTGTCATCAAATACAATTTTAAATTTATATACTACTCTTTATTTTATAAATTGTAAATAAATTATCCAATATAGAGGCAATTACCTTATCATCATTCCAGTTGGAAATCATCACGAACAATACAACTGGGTATCCTGCGCTAGTTCCCTTTGGGATCAACATGTGCTGCGGCCAGCCACAGCCGCAGAAGTCGAACTCAGCAGCCGCAGTGGAACCCGGATCTCCGGGGCGGTTGCTCTGGTTACGGAAGGTTCGCTCGTAGGGTATTGTGACTGAAGATTGGGTGCTCTGGCGTGTAATGGTACTCGTGCCGGTTGGAACTGAGACAATGATTTTTATATTGGTATTTAAGCGACTTTCTTCTACGATTAGACATGGCTCCACAGTATTCCAGAATTCTGTACTTAGAACAAGTAACATACGGGTACTTCTCAAACATGATGGGTGATCTTAGTGTAAGATTTAGCTTTACCAAAATATGGATTACTAATGGATAAGCAATTCATCTGCGGCTATTAATTTGTGAAGTGGATACTGCAGGTGATAGATCAATAACTCTTGTATAAACTTTATTCGATTAAAAAGTATTATAAAATTCATTTGTGATGATGAACCAAAAGTCTCACACTCGTTGACAAGGACATTAGCAAGATGGACATACTTTTGACGGTACTGACCTACTCGCACTTTTCTCTGCTTTATACAATATATCTTTAGCCAAAACATTCCAAAATTGTCGCACTTACTTGGTTGCGAAAATTTGTCGAGCTCGATCATAAGTTTTCTCTGTTCAGCGAAGGGCAGTTCGGCTCCCTGCTCGTCCAATGTGGGCGCCATAAAGATACGCACAGTTCCCATCAGACCCTGTCCGCTGGTGTTGTTTACTTCAATGCTGTCAAAGATTCATAGATACTTTCATGCCAAACGCAGAAAAATATAACTAGCACTTTAAGATAGACAGATTACTAGTAACTTCCTGTAGGGTTCTATTATTACAACCTGGCTATTGCTACTAAGGAATTTAAAAAAATATTTAGTTATCTATATTAGTATACGTTCATCATAATTCTAGTTGCCAATTAGGTTACCACGGTCTCATTCTGCACAGTTTTGATTTTAGCTTCGAACAACAAAGGGACGGGTGCCAATGCCCACTCCGGTCGCAAAAAAAGACTGTGAGAAATAAAAGACGGTATGGACAGGTGTTCTCGTGGTATAGATGAAAATCAGGTTCAGGGGTCAGGGTACCAAACAGATCTTGTATGCTGTATTTTAGTGGACACTCCTAGTGATTAGTGGTGTAAGTTATTTATACAAAAAATCTCACTTGTATGTAAACTCGTCATGTTGCAAGTGAGTGAAGCGCGCCAACACGCTGCCGCGCGGCGTGAAGTCCAGCCCACGGCCTAGTTCCACGGAGCTCTGCTCCCACTGCGTAGAGAAAATGTTGGCACCCCGCGGCCCTTGCACCGAAATTGATGATACGCGGACACCAGGGAAGTCCAACTACCGGAAGAGAGACTTAGTTAATGATAGCAGAAAATGTCTGTTTGGAATATTTTAAATCGATTTTTAATATATAATCCAACAGAACTTGAAACTGAGATTAGTGATTAATCTTACCGCTGTATTATTGTAAGGAGGAAGCTTGTTTTTGTACTGTTGGAAGATGTCGTCCACGTACGCGTGCCAGCGATAGAAGACGGGATCACGCATCGCAGTGGCTGAGTCTCCCATCACGCCGAATAGCTCCTGTTATTGAAACAGTAGAGTAATATTTATAGGAAGAATAAATTTTTACCCTTCAGATTCGAAACTCCTATTTAGTCATGAAAGGCTTACTTACTTATTTACAATATAAATTCTAAAGATTCTTACCAGGTTGCTATGATCAGGGTCGTGGCAATAAGAGATAAAAACATGTCCCATATTGTGTAAGTCCCCGTAGTAGGGTCGATTACGGCTGATTATGGAGGACTCCATCAAATTACCCAGAATGTCGATGCCGGTAGCTTCGTCGAGTGCCATTTTACGCCCGTTTGGCTGAAAAAAAAAAAATTATATGTTATAAAAAATACAGACTATTAAGGCGAGACAAAAGAGCTTATGGGACGTGACAAAGATTAAAGCAGAGGCTTTGAAATGCATTTTAAATCAAATTCTAAAGTAATTGCTTATTGCGTAAGCTAAAACGATTAGGGCGAATTTAAATCTGAGTCGT
>DWPT01005837.1:0-11905 GCA_018251895.1 Agathymus mariae mariae
TTGTTCATTGTTTAACACTCCTTTTTATCAAATGCCCTTATCATTATTTATTTTATTTTTATTTTGTTTTTGATTATGTTGTCTACGTACATGTACAAATTATTCCATTTTATTTATTTTTGTTTAAAAAATTATTCATTTTATGTTTTATAAGAAATCCTTATAATTGTTAAATGTTTTATTTTATTTTATTTTTTCATTTTGTTTCATTATACATATTTTATTTATGATTATGTTTGTATTATTGTTATTGTGTTTAAAATGTTATATATTTTTTTTTTATTTCTTTCGCGACTACTTTATGTATTTTTTATTTTGTTTTTTTATTATGTTACTTCGATTATTAATTATTTATGTTGTTTTATTTTTATTGAATTATATAGTTTGTTATTCTATTATTGTTATTCATACTTTTCTATATACATATATGACATTTTATTTTATTCTGATTGTACAGTATAATATAATATAGTGTATTTTAATATCATTATTTTAATGTTTATATATGATGTCTGTATGTAAATTTTCCCGTAACTTTAATAATATAATAACAATATATATATTAAGCAATGTTTTATTACAAATTAATTTTATTATTATCTGATATTCAAATAACATTGCATATATTTGAATATACAACTGTCTGTTATTATGTTTACATTTGTTATTGAAACGATCGTGCACAAAATTCATATAAATAAATTATTTTTCTCATTAATTTCTTGTTATTTTCTCGTTCTTGTGTTTATATGGTAACCCTAAAGAACATATAATATAAAAACATTATTTAGGTCGAATCACGTATCTAGACACAATTACATGAATTATTTGTAACAAATTGTTACATCTTCAAATGGTGATAAGTGGGCCGTGTCACCCATGAAACACTTTAGAACTGTAATCCTGCTAAAAGATTATATTTAAGATCCAACTTATGTTGCTTCATATATTACACTGACCGCTAGTAAGAGACGAACGAACACGGAGAAATATTGGATCCATAGGTACGCACGCCGTTGCAGTGGAGCGCTAGCGATGAAAAAAAATATTTCTTTTACTATAGATAGGATTTTCATATAGATGTAACTGTTATCTATGGAACAGGGAATATATTTTTCCCAAAACATATAGAACATTGTTGATTTCCCCAAAAATGTTCACGATGAATACCAGAATAATATTATTTATTTTTGCCAACGTCGGTGCTCCCATCCGATTACCGTAGATTAAATGTATATGTACGGGTGTCGTGAAGGCAAGAGTGAGAGCTTTTTCTAAGTTAATGCACTTTACCATTTAAGGCTTCATCACCAATTAGCATCAGCTGGGAATATATTCAATCATTCTCTTAGAGGAAATAAAAAAGTACCAAATAATATCCTATAACAGACCAGTATAATAAATAGTATTTAATTTAACAAAATGACCTAGTAAATAAAGTTACATGGAATATTTCTCTGCGTCTCATAGCAATATTCGTGTCACAATCCCTTCCTTTTGATTTGAAGTTGGTTCAATCAATGAACGAATAACCTTTATACCTGGGAGCTTTCCTCCTTATCTCGCAGACTGTCAGTCGACCCTGGGATAGTACATATATAGGATTGTGACATTATCCCTTACACAGTGGGAGAAGATCAATTCGAATATTTTTACTTTTATGACATATAATTTATTATAATATAAAGCACAAACTTAAACTATATAAATTAAATTAAACGAAGTATACATTTTTTTTTTTGTAAAATAAAGATTATTTTTACTAATGAAGTAGTAAATCCAATAAAAAGTGGAGTCCTGATACTCGACTAATATGCCTGTTTGTCACAACATACAATCCACTGGATGATAAAAGAAATTTTTAATCTTAGGGGTGAATTTTGAGGACAAAAATAAGCAAGAAATAATATTTTACTTTACTCTGGTATATTTTTATGGAATATAAACATAATTATTTATATAATATTGACATAAATAATTTAAAATTTACTTCATAACCAAAAACTATATGTAAAGCTGGTAAGTTGAATTCCTAAAAATAAAACGGAACACACAATTCACAGCCAATTCTACATTAAAATCGTAATTCTCCAAATTAAAATAAAATCGTGGATATATACAAAACCACGTGACTTTAATTCGGACTGATCCCATTTTTGATAATAGTAGAGCATGACAGTTAAGTGTTCCAACGAGGTTACAATTTCATTGAAGAAACCAAAGTAATTTGTATGCCCTACTAACTTCTGTATCGATTATTTGTATGAATTTCCACTTTCATTAGATAAACATCAAGCCTCTAATGGACTTTTAATACATTTAGCTGCAATGGAGAAAGTATAATTTTATATTTTAAAACACCGCTAGAACACAATCAGTCGTATTATCTATTTTACGCGTCCATCAAGTTTTATTCTTCCCTACTGCTGAATATAGTTCTATACATTAAACTCATCTATCACTCATCAAAGATAGATAAGGATAAGCAGACTATTTTTTTTATTATTTTTATTTTACATAAAATATATAAAATTTATTTTATATAAAATTATATAAAATATTAAAATATATTTACTATATCATCTCTCATTTTGAGAAGAAACTACAGCCCAACAGTGAAATCATCGACATTGAAATTACAACCCCGTAGCACAGTTAGTAGTGACTCCACATACCGAGCGAGGTGGGTTTGATATACTTATGTGACAGAAAATGTTCATCCTCAGGTCATGGAAGTTAGTGATGTCATATTCGTGCATGAATGTGTGTGTGACCGTTCACTTTGTAATAGTTACCGAATCATTTACATCACCGTACTTGTTGTAGATAAAATAACAAATAATTTATTCCCAAATCAAAACAAAACTGTTTATGTAACACTTAACTGAAAATAGCGTGAAACAATTTCTCGTAACAATGATTTAATTTTGATAACAATAATAGATTCGAAATCGATAAAATAATCAAAGAGAAATTTCAGTCTTTTCCATTAGATGTTAGTTTATTTGTTTGAAAGCTCTGCTCGCTTCGCCGCGAACAATACTTCTCTTTTTTTCCGATTCTTGTTAGTTTTTTACTTACCTTGGTGGGTATAAAACATGTGCGCGGATGAAGATTTCAAACAGTTTCGTACGGCCAGCAAACGAAATGCCTCCAATTGTCTGAAGAAATTCAAGTTGCAAGGCTAAGTGTAGTGTCGTGACAAGATGGTGAAGTCAGTTGTGATAGCCGCCGCAGTGATAGTGTTGTTCACAGTTTGTTCTGAGGCTGTCGTTGATGGTTCTCAAGTGAATGCAGTCCCAGAGAATTCCAGAAACATGACGAACAACACTGATAGGACCGGAAGGTCAATACATAAGGAATGTAATGGAGGCCTCAGCGCAAAATGTATAAAAATTCATGTCCTCTCCTTCTTAGAAGATATCAGCTCTCGCGACGAGCTCCATCTTCTACCGGGACTGAGTATTGTCAGGGAGAACCTGACAAATTCCTCGTCCCCTGAAGAACTAGCAGCTGAACTCTCTCGCCAGTTCCCTGGAAAGCCAGAAGAAAAACTGAATAGATACCTCTTGTATCGTTTGCAGGATTATCTAGACGGTCATTCGTTGAAATACAAGCTTCTGGATCCTGAAACATCTAGAGAAGCCTTAGACATTGCAGAAGATAGACAGTTTGAAGGGAGGAAGAAAGGAGGTGGCGGTCTTGGCGGGGGAGGCAAGGGGGGAGGCGGAGGTGCTTTAATAGCTGCTGCGCTGATGATGAAAGGTATGTTGATTTAAGGAATTGTAGAGCTCCTATCTGATTATTTATACTTATACTAAAAAGAGAGTGCTAATTTTGTGAGTTTGTTACTATTATAATAACAATGTCCAGTGCTTAAACGTCACTCAATAATTTAGGTCACGTGATAACGAAGCTCGTACGATCAACGGTTCTTCCGACGGCAAGCGATCGATATAATTGATCAACGCGTAAGTCATCAGCAGTTAAATAATGGATCGTTATGTTAAGTTTCATGAGCATAAAATGTGAGAAGACTGTCGGGATTAGTTGATATTTAATACTCAATTATGCGTGAGTAGCTCAATACACGGTGGTAATAATGTAACATATGACGCCCGTCATCATTTAGTCGGTATCGTTAGACTCTTATTGTTCTGTCCGTTGTCCTGCGGACTGAGCCCCCTTGAAACATTTCGAGTTGCTTTGACGTTCGAAACATGTTCATTTCTGCTACTTCTCATTTCATTGTAGAAAGGAAACCCATGCGGTGTCTTCAGTCGCCAATCTGTACGTAATACAGTCTCAGTGTTTATATGAATTCCTCATGTATTTTCATACTGCTTCTATCAACGGCGGAATAATTGAATATTTAATGAGAAAACACACAAGTGTGTGAGATAAATTGAAAACAACGCCCGATAAAGACGATTAAAATTTTGTTCGAGAGTGTTTTCATTGGGGGAAATAAGGATAATGGTTTTCGCATTAACATCAAAAACTACTACTATCTTAATTTTTAATATTTTTTGTTAACAGAAATAATATGTCACGAGCAAGTTTTTGTTATATACCAAACTCACATTAAGCAAAAATGCCTGACAAAAAAAAAGCCAGCGACTGTTTCAAATGTGGAAACATTTTTTGAACTTTAGGACATAAAACAAGCAGGTCTTACATAAAAAATATCAAAAGTTATTAAAATTATCGAGTACTATGCACTGTTAAGCATTGTTTTTGCTATTTTTAATATTATTATTATATCGCTTTGCTGATGTCCATGGGCGACGATGACAACTTACCATCAGCTGGCTCGTCTGCTCGGTTGTCGGCAAATACCATAAAAAAAGCTTAATTTCATATGGGTTGTAAATGAACCTGTTATGACTATTAACAGCGGTATATTTTATACCATACTTTATATTATCTTGAGTTATTTTATCGTATGTTATGTTGCACTGAGATGACGAAAAATAGGAATGTATGGAAGGAAAGGACACATTGCCGACCTCAAGTGATTCGGATGAGGGCCGGGATATGATTACCTTATGTTATCTTGATTGTGACGCCCCGTATTTTACTTGGTAACGATTCCCTTGCTAGGGGTCAGGGCTAGTATCCATTTAACAAATATTTGTATTTAATTATGTATCTCCGTGCAATCTATACTAAAATAAATATAATGTCCAATTTAACAGTCACATTTATTGCTCATACGCATTAAACAATTTTTAATGTTGTGATTATTTGTTTCAGGTGCTTTAGGTGCAGCTGCTTTGGGTGCCCTGGCGCTGCTCGCAGGAAAAGCTCTAATGACAGCTCTCATGTCACTTCTGCTCTCCGCCCTCGTGGGCCTCAAAGGGCACGGTGGCTCCAAGTCCACTACTTATGAAATCATCACGAAGCCTGAAGTATCTCATCACCACTCCCACAGTCACGAAGAACATCACGAGCATGAACATGGTCATCATGGAGGGTACAGGAGGGCATACGATGATAATTATAATAGCTACGCGCCTTATGATACGACAAATTAAGGAAATTATGTTTTTGAAGAAAGTGTGATTAATGATTAAGTTAATTCTCAGGACGCGATGATAAACTATCTCAAGGGATAAATATGCTTTGGAGTTGTGAGTTTAAATAAGATATAGAGACAAAATTCGCGGTTGCTACATCCCTTTGTGGATCTTCATTTATCACGGGATTTATTCTTACAGGTCTCATTACTAATAACGTTTGATTGTATTATCTATTTTAATTGTTTTCCTTAGAATTTATTGATTTTGCCTGAACGCAGCCCGATTAAAAAATTGTAGAATATTATTTACATGTTCACGGAAAGACAGGGCGTAGTTGAATTGTTTTTCACCATATAACTCGTACAATACAATATGCTTCTGCTTTTAAAAATACCTGATGTTGACTGTTTAAAAAAGTTATATCGGTGTTTAAAATAAAATTTTGATGTATTAAGGGAGTACCAAAGACTATTCTATTAATATTACAGAAATATTCACATCGCGTCCACAGAATAGAAAGTGGATTGGTTAGATAAGTTATTTATTTATAATTTATTTATTGGTATAGATTTAGTTCTTATCTTTGATTAATTAAATTATATATACAGAACATTATTGAAATTTTCTTCAATATTATAATTATATAACCCACCGTATTTTTATCACGTGTAAACATATGTTTTAAACAACCTTTTTGTATTGACTTGTTACGTTTCTGTATGTATATTATTGTATTATTGTGATATTTGTTGTTTCTATGTTTTTACCTTAATTATTATTGTATTTATTCTGGTCATTCTTCTCAATCATAATCATGTTATATTTATTAATTATATTAAATATTATATTTTGTGTATAAGACCGTTGAATTTAATGACGCATATTAACATTTGCAGTATAATAGCTGTGATACATTGTATTCATTTATTTGGATCAACACAACTAAACCCTTAAATTAACATTTTTTGTTGATGTACCGTATTTGATGTTTTAATCATTTGCTTGTTAAATGACACTTATTAAATTAGTGTTTTATTTCTCCATACACAATCCCTAATTTCAATATAACACCTGAAGTTTTGTGACAAGATAATCGTAAAAACGATGTTCTTTGTGTACTGAGCGTTAAACGTTGAATTAAAGAAACTTTTATTATTTTCTTTGTGAAATCTTACTGCGATCAGCATAGTCAGGGGAATCAAAGTTAAAGCACTTGTCGCCAAAGAACTGTTGAGATAAGAAAATGTATGCTGACTATCAGAGAAGAAATTAAACTTCTTTTTTCAGCTAGTGACATGTAAAAAGCAGTTTTTCATATTACGGATGTATTATAAATTAATATTAATTATTTACCACTTTATTGAGGGAAATCGTCGGAAGGAAACTTCCACATATAAGAATACTCCACAAAGTTCTCAAAGGTGGGTAATGTGTACCAATTTGTAGATGGCTGGGCTGGCGGCCTATGGCTTAACCCTCATTGTGAAGAGAAATCCGAGCCTACAGTGAAATAAATATGAATTGTTATGACGACAATTATGTTCATAACTATTTGACAAGCTCAAATGAAAGGATGTCATTAAAGGCAAATATCATAATATCGAATTGCTAAGATGTCACTGACATGTCACACCTATAATCTTTCCTTTTTTTATAAATGTATATTTATCCATATATTGTTAAATATAGTTTACTTAATAATACTTCAGGTTAGGTTAGCTAATATACGCTTCTTGTACTCGTTTATGTTATGACAAGGGGTTAAAACCGCAATAATATCCATCTTTAACAGAATTTCTTAACAAAAGACAAGGTTTCACCCACACACTAGGCGCCTGACCTTAAATTCCATAAACGTGAATAAAATAAATAATCTTAACCCAATGCAGGATTTTCCATTTGAGTTTCTCGCTATGGCACTGAACAGGGTCGTGATTGAAATACTGTTCATAGCGTTTGTAGATGCAATCGTATTAGAACATGTTAATACTAGTGTCGATATAAGTGAAAAAGTTAAAAGTGATCCAGTTAAATCAGACGACAGCGATGTAAATGATGCCTTCGAAGGAGTTTATACTGAATGCCTCGTGCATTTATCCTACATTTGTTTGCAAAAAAAGACATTGCTGTATATTAACGAGCTCGATGGAATGCGTGAAATATCAGTAATCGGCGATTATATTAAATTTGGTAATGTCGATTTCAGAAAACACGCGTTTATTGTGTTGTAATATATAATGAACAGTATACTAATTATGCTCTTGAATTTTAGTCAAACTTAATAACAGTGAAGATAAAGGGCATAATGACGTTGAAGAATCATTGACGAAAACATCAGAAGAACTCTCTAACATGATTGACAAAGCTGTGGATAATTTCTTTAATAATCATTTGATTCGATTCAATGTGTTAGGAAGAAATATTTTGGTACCTCAAATAGGTAAACATGACCATAAAGTTATAATCGAGTTGTGAAAGTCCCTCTTTGATAATATAAATAGTGACTACATAAGTACAACTACCTCGGTAGTGATGTGTTCATTGATTTAAATTATTATTCGTAATTTACTTGAGTTAATTTAAGTGAATTAGTAATTCGTAGGTCGCACGACCCTTGTCGTAGTGTACGCAAATCCTATTCTGACTAAACAGGCGCTATATATAAAATGTTATAATGTTGTGTAAAGTTACAATATGTCGGATATATTAAAATAATTTCAATATTTAATAACAGTTAATTATAGGGGAAAAAGGGAAGTTATATTTTGTAGTAGAAAAATAAACAGTTTTTTTTTATTAATAAAACATATAAAAGTATTACATTATTTAAATTTTCATGGAACTTTCTTTAAATTATCACAAAACAAAACCGGTCGTGTAATTAGTCCATATCCGAGTCGAATTTTCAAGCTTTCATTGACACTATCAAATACCTTAAGACAAATACTAATAATAATATAATACTAATAATAATAATAATATTAATACGCCTACCAAATACATGATAGCAATTACAACGTTCGAAAGTATCGAAGCGTCTTTGACAAAAAAGTTAGGCGTTCCACTTAACTTCTACGAGTAAAACAATACAATAAATAAACTTTATGACTATTCATACTAACATTTGTAACATCATGGGTTGTAACATCAAACAAACCTGGACAGTTTTATTGAAGACTTTATTTTCTACAATTTGTTACGTAGATATAATACAATACAAATTATCTTATCGTACACATAATATTACAAATAAATAATATTATAGTTTGCATGCCATTTGCTTATAAAATTTTAGTATTTTTAATGAGTTAATTACGCACCAACATGTACTTAATTGTTCCAACGTAACGCATATGAAGTGTGCATAATACATGTAATAAATTACCTGCTCACATAGATGAATTACTAAAGAATACGAACAACACTAAAAAACAATGTTTTGACATCAGTATATTACGTGAGTGCGAGTGAAATAATAACATTTCTATCAGTTTTTGTTAACATACATACACAAGTATGGTGGACTGTTGTGGACTAGATTGTCTATGATCGTAATTCATAGATTAATTACCACGCTCGTTATTTCACAGTTGAAGAGTTCGTGGGCAGGAAACGACGGAAGGGTGGAGGCGGCGGCCACGGCGAGGGTGACGACGGTGGAAAGAAGAAAATGATGATGATGACAATGATGTGCATGAAGATGAAGTTTATGATGGTGATGATAAAAATAATAACATAAGCATCATATAATAAGTAATGGCAACAAAAATATTTTCGTACTATTTTTTAACCTTATCACCGAATCTGGTGTACCCAACACAGCCATTGTTTTGACGTAAATCTATATACGACTATATAAATCTGTAACGTCTGCTTGTCTGTACATACATGTTTTTTGACAAATTTCATATTAAATATTTGTTTTATGAGTCACTGACATCAATTTGACCATTATGCATATTTTTGTCTGCCTGTTTGTCCCTTTATAACGCATGAACGGCTCGACCGATTTTAATAAAAACTGGTAGGTAGTGAAAATACGTGATTCTGCTAATGATAGGTAAGATAGATGATGATAGACAAATCAGTGAACCTAATAATCTCTAATCAAGGCAAAAACAACATAAATTTTGGAATGATCATGTAATTATGATAATTGTTAAGCCCGAAAAAGTCGGATTGAGCCGCTAGTGTTTACATATGTGTCAATTGTTGCCTTATATAATACAGGTTTTAATATCGGACACATTATATTTAATTTGAAAATGGATGACGCGACTACATAATTCATTGTTTCAATTCTACGCAAGTGTAAGTCATTCGACTTCTTTCAGATGGTTCCGGCAATGATGGGTATGATGGGAATTATGTCTTTCAAGGGCATGATGTTTAGTATGATGTCTTTCATGATATCGAAGGTAATTGAATTATGATATATTTCACAATCGCTTTGGTTGTTACTCTTAACGATACTTAAATCTTGTGATTTCGCGTGAAAACATATTCATTTAAAGTGGAATAGTTTTTATGTAATCAGCTGACTCACAAGTATATAGAGATACATGGTAAGTGGTAAGTGTAAAGGTATCACCGACGCGTTGCCGGCCGAGAAGGTGACAGTCCCCTGATTAGTATTGACTTTATCGCAACACATAAGTACCGTCGGCATTAAACTGGGACATGCAGTCCTGATGTCTCCAAAAGTAGATAATTCATGCCATACCCGCATCCGTTGTTCAATGAGATGTAGGTACTACGAGCAGGGGCGATGGGCTTGTATTCAAGTTCGGATGAATATCCTTATTTAAAACGTAAATAAAATGTTTTAAACTTTATTGAGGCGCACAGTTAAAACGTGGTTCAAATCGTATCAGCAAAAAAAAATCTTATCTATGAACATATCCCTACAGGAAAACCTTAGAGATTGATGTCTCATAGATTGTTATAGCCAGGAGATTTTATTGCATTTTTATTTAATGAGATATTCTAGTTATCAACAGTGTAATATTAAATGCCTACAAATATATAACTTTTTAGATGGTGCTTCTAATGAAGATTCTGGAGAAAAAAGTAGGAGGAGGCGGGGGTGGCGGCTTTGGGGGCGATGGGGTAATGAGTACTTTAAGTATATGTAGTAACTTTAAGTAATGAGTACTTTGAGTAATATTACATTACTTCATTAAAAAAAATTAATAACATGCGCTCTAGTTACGATGGAAAATGCAATCATTTCATAATAAATCTAAAATGCCTATTGTAGTGATTTTCCACTATATGACAAGAGATGGCACCACAGTATTTCAGAATCACGCTATCAAATTTTTTTCGATTGCTATTAAATATTGTCGCTTTGAATTTGAGAAAAGTCAAACTACATACAGTTTTGAAATAATGAGCAACTAAATGTCCAAGGTAAATAAAAAAATAAGAATTTGATATAACTTCCCAACCGTTTGCCGGATTTTGATAAGACTGGATCTACATCAGGAAAATAAGCTTTATCCTCATGGTCGAATTAAAATACTTTGTGATTCTGCTAGTTTTGTAGCTGATCACTGTTTTACTTGACATTTTTCACCATTTAGAAATTTTTGTAACAACATAAATTGGCAGTTAATTGATTCACTACCGTAAAATTGTACATTTGTTATTCTGCTAGACTATTTTATTTATTTTAAACAAGAATGTGAACTGACCTCTCTCTTCACCACCAAAGCGACGACATACAAAGCTCGAAGTCAGCTGAGCTGCTAGTCGGATTGTTGCAAAGTAAATTAATACTAATTTAATAACAATGAATTTCCGCAAAGTAACGCCTGATACCATCAACGCTAAAGTCTCCATTTTAACCATTACAATTTAAAAACATTTTTAACGTAGAGTCTAGACACAGGTAATGTAACAGAAAACTCTATGGTTAAACACGACTAGTATTGGGGCGAAGCTCAGTGGGAAATAAGTCAACGACCGCTACTAGAGGGGATCTCTAGCTAGAACTTAATGCCTTGTTCATTCATGAGCATGTTCATGAGCTGACTACGGCAGGTAACTTTGACTCAATGATGTATCCTCCTATACCACTTAACATAAGGTAACTTTTTATAAATACAGCAAAATCATGCCATACTACAAACTTTTTCAATTACGAATAGATAAGCAATTTTCTTAACGCCTGAATGTTGACTATAGCAATTGTCAATAATGGAATTGTTGGTCTTAAATTTTGAGTTTAGATCAAAACTAGAGATGTATGGATATGATATTTCGGATCCGGATGTGGATGCCGATATATGAATAATATTTTACCGGTTTCGGTTACGGTTATGGATATAAAATTATTTCGGATTATCCGATTGTTTCGAATAATTTCGGTTACGGATATT
>DWPT01005838.1:0-11903 GCA_018251895.1 Agathymus mariae mariae
TGTCCAGCAGTGGACCTCCAAAGGCTGATGGATGAAGCAACAATATAGTTATGTTATACCATTAAGTACCATGTTGCAAAGCTGAAATGCAACCTAAACTCCATGTTTATATATATCAGGACAACGTCTACCAGACCAGCTAGCTATTACGTGGATGAACAAGAATGAGCCTAGTTCTTAAACTATATCGCTTCTTGTTTGTACCAAACGTATAGTACTTATGTCTCTCTGTGGGGTTAGAATTCCAGTAACTTATCAATGCGCGCGCATGTTTCTGAAGATACGAGAGTCCCGCGAATTCAATACTAAATGTGTATAAACAATGAACTTTTGAATTAAGCAAAAAGAAGTATAATTTAAAAACGTAGCGAACAAATAAATAGATTCTCTACACCTAGAAATATACTCAGTATATTTTTTTCCACGTCTTTAGAGAATATTATAGAGATCTTTAAAGGGTCCAATCAACTTGTTTTAATTTAACGAAGAGTTTATATATTTTGAACTAATACAAAAAACTAGAGAACCGTGCAGAATATACACCCAGGTTATTCCTAAGAGATGTACACACGTCGAAAACACTATGCTTTCACTATTCATTATCTCTAGTCAGAACAACTACGAAACATGACGCACGGCAACGGCAAATAAAACGCACGGCATAACCGTACGTTATCATTATCACTGTTATTAAAATTTATTAATTCGAAATTTCAATAGGAACACAAAAACAAAAAAAAAATGTATTCTTATCGCAGCTTAGCTTTTGTATTTCTTTTTACGATAAAACTAATTTAAGTGATATGTGATACGGCGTTCCTACCACTACTACTTAGTAGTACTCTGCTATTACACAATTTCTATACATCATATTAAAAAATATTCATCTATTCAAATGAAAATTTAAGATCGCTATCGCTCGTATCTTAGATCAAACGCTCCCTCAGCACTTCCCTCGCGGGTCGGGTCGATGCCAGTGCGTCGTGAGTACGGTCGTACTCACTCATTTATTAATATATGGTTGTCAGGTAGCCTGTTTTTGTTATCTTTGATTGTATTTTCAAACCAGGGATTTCTCGACTTCGCGCGGCTCACTTCTAATTCTATTGAACAGCGGTGTCGATGCCGACTCGATTTTTTATATATAAAGGATACGGTCAGCTGGATAAGAGACGTATTAATGTTCGTTCTACTACATCAAACCTTCCCGCTACAGTGTAATATATACGTTTCGTATTTACTTACATACTTGAATTATCGGTTACCACAATAAGACAGATGATTAAGTTCAGAAAAATTTACAAAAACATTTATTTTGATAAAATTTAAAACAACGGTCACTCAAATGGGAGAAGCATGAAAAAACAGTTGAGCTATGGCCATAGTTCCGTTGTGTATATTAGAGAAATCCTTGAAACCATTTCAACTTAATTTTTATAGATACAGGAAAAAGGGAAAATAAGTGATAATTCATTTTAAATACATCCGTAAATATATTAAAAACATTAAAGATGCATTATTCGAAAGCTGAAGGCTGACGTTCAAACTCATATGCCGATAAGGAATCAAGTGGGTAGTAACGCAGAATCATTTATCTCTTGCCGATTGTGACAACCCCAGAGACGTTACTTCGGTGCGTTCTCAGTGCACGCGTACCGGCTCGTTACGAAATAGTACGCGTCGTACGGCAACGCCAATCAGTTAAAAACCGTGGAACGCTCCCGCTGGTACAGGCGTACGCTCGACGACGTTTTAATGTTAAACGGTTTTAGATTATTCAATAATGACTAGCACTGAGATCTTTGTGCCTTTTATATCTAATTTAGGACTTGAAAGTATTGTGCTTAATGTAATTGCGTTCCGTAAGTAGGTGCTGGGCCTAATAAGATGGTAAAAAATGCCGTTGGACTTTGTCCTCAGAACAAGCAAAACATTTTTAACACAATACTTTAAACGCTCTCTCGTCACTCTGATACTGAGAGGCGTGTGAGGCTCGACACTTTGTGTCTGTGGGTTGCAGTGTACATATATATATATATATATATATATATATATATATGTATATACATATGAGACACTACGTAACCATTCACTACTGTCGTGTTTATAAAAAGAACTGCGGAATTTCTTCTGAATTTATTATTTTTTATTAGCAATACATAATTGTCAAAGTAAAGAGTTAGTAATTGTAAAATGATCATCACTAATTCTGCCCTAGATAGTTGAAAAGCGAAAATAACAAGAAAGAAAAGATGAAAATATGTTTAAATGAATCAAATAGAAAATCGCTTGCTGTTTCTAAACAAAGTAAAATTATTACATGTAAAAAATTGGAAATATTTGCCACGGTGATTCCTTTTCGATTTTGATTAATAAAAATAATATTTTATGGTTAAAAAATGAAATATAATAATAAAACCGTTTGATTTTAGTGGCAAAAATTGTTGAAAAGATTACACCCTTAAATAAATATAAGTAAATAGCCAAATACGTATTATCAATCTCTAACACTTGTTTCATTGCTTTTGTGCTGAGTATAAAATACTCATATTTCTGTATTAATATTGTAAGGAAGAACAGGGGCGTCTGGTTATATCCGCCTTTTTGCCTTTATTATCCAGAATCATTTTTATAATACTCGGCGAGGGTAAGAAGCATATAAAATTATTTATAACCTTTTTTCTAAGGTTGCAACCGTATATTTTAATTTTGTTGTTTTTATTACTTTTATAGACTTATTTTAAGTAGTATAAAAGACGGAAGACTTGCTTTGCTTTGCTTTGCTTGTTGACTTTTTAAAATGTAAATAGAGTTTCCAATTACTGTATAATTCTTAGTATTACAATTCAAACAAGCGAATTTCGGAAGCCAGAAATGAATTGTAGAACGCGACGGTAAGAATTAAGAGTGTGCTGGAACGCATATTATGGTTATGTTATAACTACGATGGAGGGAGATAAATAACTATGAAAAATATTTTCAGAGCCCCCTTTTTTCAGATACCGGAAATATATAACAGAATTTTAGAGTAAGTATTGCAATCATCACCAACGCCCCCCGACATTGGTAATATGTCATTTTGATTACAACCAGTGATCGATATTAGAATTCGTAATTGTACAACCTCGTACTCGTGACAGAAAGGATTTCCCTCCAAATGTCAGACACCGAGTACCCGGTGTCAAATCCAATAAGTGCCATTCGGCTTGTAGGTGATCTGTTCACGTGATGTAATCCTCTTTGCTTGGCTATTAACGGGAAAATCGTGAAAACTGCATTGTAATGCAATAATTCCATTATGTGAATGGTATTCTTATACATATACTACGGAGTCACATACGTTTTACTTAGATTTACTTGCATACCATGTTGGGTTGTCTGGATCGGTAATAAAGCAGGTTGCGTGTTATGCCTAAACTGAATGATATTAAATTAAAATAAGCTCCCATTGCAGATCTGAATAATGCTAATATGTAATGTTCATTGAAACCATCCTGCGTTTCGGTAAGAGGGTTTACTATTCTTCATCCTACTTCTTAGGAGCTTGGAGGTTGGAGGCTTCAAACGGCACTATTGTGTGTGAGGTTGCTTGCGTGGTCACAGCTGCCTTTTAGCAACCGAAGGGCTGAAGGACTCCTGATATTCCAGTCAGTAAAATGAATAAAAGTGATCGGTCATGGCTTAAATAACTTTAATTATATGATGTGAAAAGTTAACACAGTAATTACAACACTAGCATGTTGATTCTCGAATGTCATAGATCACTGCTGAACCACCGGTGAGCCCGTTATGATAATTATTACAATTATAATTAGTTATTATTATCATTGTTAATCATATTATATATATTTTTGTAGTTAAATTTTCTCAGTAACTAACCTTTATAAAATCAGTACAGTAAAGCGGGAGTTTATATCAAGTAAAAGAAAGAACCAAAAAAAATATATTGTCGTCATTAGCTCTTACAAACGAAAACCTTTACCTCGGTAAACGATTGGGGGGAGTATTCTAGGCCGCCCCAATACGGCCAATTGGTTGATTGGGAAAGCTCTCATCCTAGATAATTGTAGTAGTGAATAGAAGAAATTAGAAATTAGAATTAGAAAGAAGAATTTCGCAAGATGGTCGAATAGCGGTATATTATAATAACATAATTATATTCAAAGTTGTCAAATATTTTGTTTTTGTTTTTTTTTTTTCAAAGTTGGTTTGTTTTTATTTTGTTCGATTAATAATGATTTTAATTTATTTTCAATTAAATGTTAAAGTAGTTATATTGTTTTGTGAAATTTCATTTGAGTGAATGAGAGATTTCATCAGCACGCAGAACTTAACAGAGCGGTAGTAATGATGAGAATGACGATGTTGCAGACGGTGCAGTGCTGTTGTTTAGTTAATTATCTAATCTCTGACAATTATATATCCTTCGACAGAAAAAACAACAGCTGCAGCTTTGATACCCTGACAACACAATCAGGACAACTGGAGGCTTCGTGAGTCGATTGCAATAAACATCATATCTATATCATTATTAGTATGGCTTGTCACGGTGCACGATGGCACGGATTTTCATGCCTGATAATTCTGAACGAGTGACATTGAACGTTTTGCTTTATTGTTATTTTTATTTATTTATCTTCCTGCTTAAAGTAAGAAATGGCCAAATACACTGAATTTTTTTTTGCAGATATTTGGTAGCAAAATGTTTTTGGTCTTAAAAATATTTAAAATCTCAATTACATTGTAAACAAAAGTCAGAAGATAACGTCAATAAGAATAAGATAAGGTGAGAAATTTATTTTATGTATGTAGAAAGTCAATCACCCACCCTGACACCTACACTCGTATAGAAAACCAAAAGAACTGCAATTAACTAATTACTATACCAACTAATTTTTCTACTACATGTACTGAATATTGGTAAGTTTCATGATTCTAGGTAATAGGAAGTTACTCAGACTTTCTAGTTTTAAAAGCAATACTTTGCGAGGCCGTAGTATATAATAATAAATGTAACCTAAGAATCTGTTTAGAAAGTAGAACCATACAAGTTATCAGGATTTTAATAGATAGGACTCAACTGTAAAGGTTAAGATGAGATGTCTACTAGCTATTTCCGTGTGCTTATGGCAATAACCGATTACAGCATAAAAACAAATCCATAATTATTATATATAGCGTTTGTTACTAGCGTTAAGTTACTCAGAAGTGAATCACAGCGAACACAAAGCCTGCCAGTACAGCTGCACTAACAACGCACCGGCAGGACTGGCGGCCATACCACGCATGCAGTTAATTGCAACCTACTGCACTTTGTGCACGCAATTCGTCACTGTTGTTGCCATGTGTTGGAATTCTTCTCATTTTACTAGTTGGTACGAAGTGCATTCTACGCATTAATTTCCTTGTATTTATAAAGCGTAGTGTACAATAAAGATTACAGGACCATTGTCATCATCACAAGCCTTTGTCAGATTCGAGTCTCTTATTACATATGTATTTTTTTTAATATGGATTTACTTAGAAATAATAATAATTTATATATGTGGTATACATACTCGTAAGTGCCCTATTAGTCTAGTCAGCTTGTTGCTCGGATTACTCTTGAGAGAGGGTGAATTATTTAAAACTCTCTATCTGCCTCCCTAGTTATAATAATATGTTACTCAATTCTGAGCCGGTTCATATTTTCAGATCATTGAGGCGTGAATTGTTGAGTTGAGGATAAACGTCACAAAATGAGTTAACAATCCGATGCATAAGGTAAAAATACTCAGTGTTCACTTCTTAATCCATTCAAAAAAAAAATTACAATTTAATTTACAATCAAAGCTATAACATGATAAAAATAAGTCCGCACTAAAATAGATCACAAACAGGATTTAACCTCTCATTGACTCGCTCATCGATTCGCAGCTGAGAGATATGTATGAGAACCGTGAGCTGAGATGCAGTTCACACTTTAGAGCTTAGGAGTTACCAGTCTCCTATTGAAATCAACTATAATTTTTTTAACTTCTTTCAGGTCATCCATAAAAAGGTCATGATGATGGGAGCTCACCTCCGTATCTTTGTCACTGGAGGTCAGATTTGCAATCACATATTAAAGCAGCATGAAATTATTAGTTTAATGTTTTAATTTTTACAACAAACCCAAATGAAATTTGTTTTCAAAATTTTTTGACAAATGACACAGTCATACTCCGTTCCACTCTCCCCCTTGACGCGTTATGTAATCTACACGGCCATTTTTGATTCCAAAGTTTAATACATTACATTATCGTTACATCGTTGATTTTTTCCATTAATCTAAAGGTCAAACAACCTAGTTAACTTACAGCCAACTAATTCAAATACTCGTACGTACATCTGTACTCGGACTGCACTCATCACAAATTGCTATGAATCATTATTGTCGGTATTGGTCATTGTTCCATCTGTTTGATTGTCACAATTTATAAACATAGGCAATAGTATGTATGATTAAACAGAACTTTGAAATGATTAAAGTTTACCGCTCCGTACAGCTGTTCAATGAATGACATTGTGATCTTTGCCTCTCAAAGTGGACGGTGGCCTTCATGAGAAACCCGAGCTCTGCAGTGGGACGGTCATACTTATTATAATCCGTAAAAATATATCCGTAGTGAGAAGTTGCAAAATTTCAGTCAGGGTTAGATTGTATTAGTTAATCGATGCTAAGTAGTTTAAGAAGTAAATTACATATACAATGTAACAGGAGAAAAAACCACAATGTAAAAAGGAGCCGCACTTTATCTTTATCAGACATATCTTCTTGTCGTCGTTGTACCTCTCTGTATATTGGATGGGTACTGTCTTCAATTTTACTATTTTCACTTCACGCATGACCAATACCTGTTTATTGGTCATTATTCTCAAAGTTATTTGAAGTTCATTGAAAATAAAATGCATTCTTTATATTTTATTATTATGCGTACATTTCAGTCAAATAAAAAAGATTTGAGAATGTATTAAAATCACTTTAATGAATGCGGACCATGTAGCTGTAAAACTGTCGACTCTCATAAAATAGTCATGATCGTTGGAAATACACACAATACAACAAAAATACGTGGCTAGTGTTGATGACTGATTTATTAATAAACGACAAGCAAGCCAACTGTTGGTTTTGGATCTTCATCACGCACAACTGTAACACCTGATGCGTCACCGATACATTGCCGGCCAGTAAAAGTGGTAAATTTCAGTTAAAACATTTCACGGTTGATACTTACCACAAGATCTATTACGATGTGTTAATACTGTTAGGTTAAAGTGATCGGTATTAAGTCCAGCCAGCCCAGTCTCTTCACTTTCCTATCCTAATCAATTTGTCGGATAACCTTCTAGGGAGCATTCGATTACCTTTTTTTATTATGTTAATTGAATACAAGTAAGGTTGCCGACATTATTCGTTTGAATAATCTGAATAGCAAGGAGTTGATACGGTTTGAAAGTCAATATCGCGCAAAAAAAAGAAATGCGCTTACCGATACTTATATGTAGTATGGAGCAATTTATTTTTATTTATATAGATTATCAATTCTAGTTCAATCAATTGTTTTCTAGTCGGGCAAATGAAAGTGCATATCGGATTTGAATGAAAGTAAAACAAGGTCATTCTTAAATGACTACATTACCTTCAGTATATTCTGAGTGCACTTGTACCGGGTCCACTTTCGTACAGCGACGGACTTTGTTGCAATCAACATCCATCTTGCTTCGCTTCGGACAGCAGTATTTATGTAGCATCAGATTTATAGAATAAATAAGTGCAGTACATTAACCGTGAAATCTTTTAGACATTTTTTTATGTAACTAGTCAACAAATGAGCAGGTGAGCCATCTGACGGTAAGTGGTCATCGTCGCTCATGGACATCAGATTAGCTCTCCGAACTTGCGACTAAAGCAGGTATGGTTACATTTAGAAGGAGGGTGGATGCCACGCGGAAATATCACCACACCAACATGTAAGTATCGTCGGAATTAGACTCGGTGAACTTAAGAATAGATGTTACTCTTAACACCCCAAACACGTGATTCATTGCGTGTCTTGCGTACGTGTGTGTCATTTAAGAGTGCATATAATTTATCCGTGGGATTTATTATGTAAATACACACGGGCGTTCTTGTATCGTGTCACCAACAGGACTTCCATATTACTGCAGCAGTCACCGGATAATACCGAAAACACCGCCGTTGATTGACAATTATAATCAAAAATACAATCCGTGTATTTTCAAAAGATTTGATTTTTACACGTATTGAAGCAAATGTCAAATTGTGAAAATTTGTTATTGACACACCAAAACTGTTGTTTACATACGGAGGCTAATACTCGTAGGTAACCTTCGTTCAGATCTTCAAAAGATATTTGGGCTTACAAGATTTTAACTTCGATATGTGGATTGCCTTTTAAACGCTTTCCAATATATTAAGTCAGAGATATCTGGATTTATATTGGAATTTAAATCTCTGAATTGAATTTTCGATCTTAAATCCAAATATTTTAGATTGGATCGATTATTAATATGTGTGAGCGCGAGCCAGCACAGACTTCGGACCACGTTTAAAATGAACTAATAGCAACAAGGAGACATCAATTGGTCTAAATGCGACTAACCGGGTTCGACTAATTTAAACGAGGGACTTAATTGATTTCTGTTGCCGCAATTAGTGGCGAGCGGGCGAGGGCGTCAGGTTGTTGGGGCAGCTGGAGGATAACCTGCAGTTCCACCATGACGATAACGTCATTCGTTACGTGAACGTATGTTAGCATAAATAAAATACAACCTGTAATATTAATTTAGCTTGGTAATTTGGAGCAATAACTACTATGTAAAATGAGTTTATCCCAAAGTGTCGATATCAGAACAAAATTTACACGAAGTAAATGTAACATTGGCGTTAGATGTCAAAAGGAAATTAAATGAAAACAAAAAATAAATGATAAGAACGTAATTAAAATTAATTAAAAAAGAAAATGAACAAGTACGGAAAGATACTTTAATCTATACAACTATATAAACCTATTGAGATTCTCTGTAAGTCTCGAGATAACTCAAATACGACTTGACGATCTTAATGACAATTGGTATGTAGTGAGAACACGTGATCGTAGAGATGATAGGTTATATAAAATATCAATAAACCTATTGATCTCTAATCCAGGCGATAAGTATGAAAATTTTAACAATCGTGCATATATAATTACTAGTCATTGGAACGAAGTCGGACGGGACACCAAATCTATACATAAGTTATATTACAATTTTAACTGATTCTGTATATTAGAATATAAGAGGAAAAATATTATTAGGGACCTTTATTAACGCAATAAAACCCAAAATTGAAAACAGTTCTTTGAATTTTTGTCAATTTGTCTGTGCATGTATTATTCTAACAGTCTGCAAATCACTAGACGCCTAAAAGGGCCCGATGACGATAAGTGGTTGCCGCTATCCATATAAAGGTATGTGTATGGAATATGAGGAGTATTCTCGATGTATTGCTACGAAGTCAATTGGCTTGTTAACCAACTCTTCTGCGCAACGGAAACATTAAAAGTGTGCAAGTATCTATTGTACATCAATTGTAGAAGATTGTTTAGACCAAGCTGTGTGCAAAGTTTACTATTACATTCCGAGAGTGATATTTCACACTGGTATAGTTTGTTGTTGTTGGTTTGATACAACGACATAGTAGTTCTATGTGGTAATAGTTTTGATTGTTGTATCATTGAACTGTGGGTGTATGCGATCTCGTAATAATATTTAGATAGTAAAACAAAGCATAGTTGATTTAAGGGTCAAATTTAATTTGGATGTAACCTAAATTATATTCTAAACTATAAATAGTTTACTATTGTCCGAGCTGTGTTTGAAAATTCTTATGTTTTACCCTCAGTTCCTGCTTGTATTATTATTATTATTGAGTGCTGTAGGTATTGAAATACTTCACTATATAAACACTTCGTAGAAAGTATATCCTATTGGAGATCGCTGGGCGCTATACTACCCTGTTTATACCCAAAGGTACTTGCACGGTGGTAGGGCATTTTGCCCGCCTGCCAACCGCCGTCCATCAAAAATCGACCGTGAAATATTCCATATGTGTGTCGGTCGCGACATCAGAGAGCCACTGATAATGCGGGTCTCCTTTATTTTCGGTCGGTAAAGCTTCTGTGATGTTTTTGGTGTTACTGATGTCCGTTGGTGACGTTGACCTCTTACCATCCGGTGACTAGTTAGGTAACGAAAAGCTTTCAACATATAAAAGGAAGGTGACTGACATATTGACGCAAACTTTTATACGATAGGGTTTCGAAATTTTAATTTATGCGCAGACATTAGCACGTAATAGCACAGAGACATAATAGCACTGCAAGTTTCAATTGGCCACACTGTAGGTACAACACTGCATTTAATATTGAAAGTGCACGAATGTCAGACAAGTGACCTAAACCTAACCTAAAGTGAATATAGAAGTATAATTTCATATTTTACTTTTCTTACTGATTTAATAAAATTAGAATTAATGTATTTGTGTAATTATACTTCAGATTCAAAAATATACATAGGCTACATACGTACAGAGGCTTGCATTCGTCTTTATTGACATACAAATAATAATAATAATTGAGAGATCTAAGCCAAACCTTTAAATCAATTTATATATATATATACACTGGGTCATGTCCCGTTATAACTCAAGAACGGATATACCGATTTTTGTAAAAATTGGTATGTGGTGAGACTACGTGATTGCGCAGATGATACGCTATATAAAATGTCAGTTAACCTAATATAAATATTAATATATATAATATCAAATCAAGGCAAAAAATATTAAATTTTTAATAATCATGTGTATATAATTACTAGCCCAACCCGAACGAGGTCGGACGGGACACCTAGTATATGTATAAAGTCAAATTTATAGCCATATTGGTATGTACATAAGAACGTGTTTGCAATACGCGTCGTGACGTAGTGTCTCTTTGTCGTACTTACATCGTCGCGTGACTTCATTAATTAATACTTACCTTCTTTTCTTACACATTATAATCGCGTGTCGTCGCCCTAAAATATAGTTGTAATAATTCGACATTGGGCGCTAGAATATTTGAACAAACTTTACTGTTTAAGATTTCTGAATGCGTCATCTCGAATTTTGGAAAGGCTCAGCAGACCATTCGACCGTGACCTGTCTATTAGTTGGTTGAATGGTCTTAGCGTTTGGTAACGGCTCAATGGTTTCTATAATAGAAGGGTCTGGCTTTGTAAGATTTTTATCACATATAAGTGCATATTGTAATATGATATGATTACCCTTAATGTAGTACCTACTAGGAATGCTATAAATATGAAATTTCGGATAACGGATATTAAAAATGATGTAGGACTTAATATATAATATATAACTTTGTATATAACACTTTAACTTTGTTTTAAAGTTATATTTGTTGTCATAGTCATAGAAAAACATAATAAATTTAAAAATAAGTCATAAAAAATTTAATATAAACGCGCGTCGAGTATAAATTCAAATATTCATTTTGTTTTTATCCCTTACTATATTGTACGTTTAAATACGAGTACTAGATATTTTACGAACAATGACTTCAAGAGTTAAAGTATATTTAACATATAGTAAAAAATATATATAATGATTTATTAATAATAAAGAATTTTTTTTATGGTCATAGGCCAACAAACGAGCAGACGAGCCACCTGATGGTAAGTAGTCACTGTCATCAACAAGACCAAAGGTATCGCTGATGCGTTGTCGGCCAGGAAATGAGAAGAAGGTAAGATAGAAAGTACTGTCTCTCAAGCCCCCAGCCGGAACACGACGAGTCGTTTGGCGGCTGACTCAAGCA
>DWPT01005839.1:0-11902 GCA_018251895.1 Agathymus mariae mariae
AGATCGTTCGCTCAGAAAGTCCTTTACCCAACCGATAAGGTCAGAGGAAATACCATAATTCCGAAGATAATTTATTTTGTATTAAATAAAATTTTATGGTTTATTAGATATAGTTGTCGGCCAGGAAATGAGAAGAAAGTAAGAAAGTAAATACTAGCTCTCAATCCCTCAGCCGGAACACGACTTTCCGTTGACTCAAGCAATAGGGTGGTAAGCAAAAGGTGGTAGCTAGCCAGGCAGGCTTCACGGAATGAACATTTTTGATATACGTTGGTTTTCCTGTTGATGTAGGTAGAGGCCAAAACATATATTTGTCAGTGTCTGTCTGTCGGTCTGGCTACACTCGTATGTGTGCATCTATTACAAACAACTGAAAAAAATTTGATGTCACTTGGCATATGTGTAACATATATTCGTAGAATGGATCATATCTAGAATACTTTTGATTCCGGGAAACAAATGTGTTAGACAGACAAATGTGATAGATAGACAGATAATTACCAATCGAATATAATAGACATAATATAGTATGAGCAATATTTATATTAGGAAATCAAGTTTACATATTAAGAGGCCATTGAACCTTTCGTGGTTACTTTTTTATATCCAATGAAGTAACTTTTGTTTCTAAAACGGATTGTAAGGTATGAAATAATTTCTCTTAGTCTCATCCACATTTAAAACCCCATTCAAAAACTAATAATGCGGTCCGCGTACAAAACAGTTAGGGAGTGCCGAGAGTTCCTGCTAATAAAAAACTCACGGTTACATAATTTGTACTACAATAAAATTTACTTCATATATAAAGACAGTGTTATGTTATATCATACGAACATATAGTGTTAATTGGCATGAACGAGGAAACTTTATTTATTTTTATTGTCAACATTTTGCTTACAGTTTTACACCAGATACAAATGTGAACTTATATAACCCCTTATTACGCGAGTACATATGCAAAATTATACCTAATAAGGAAGTTAAAGTGAGATAGCAACACTGGTACCATTGGTCAGTAAGAGACGCGATATGTCGACCAGCTACTGATTGGAATGGAAATTGGTACCGCTAATCGTAATGTTGGAAAAAAATTAAATGTCATCAAATTAAAGGCCCAGTGAGCTCGCATAGGGAGAGAAGCTATGTATCAATCCGATGCGATCACTGCATAGGAACGGCTACTGACAACGACATCATCATAATCGAATCGTTATGAAGTTGCAGTAGATAGAATGTTACAGACTTTGTGTTGAGTGAGGTGTTTGTCAACTTTTGTGGCATCTTGATGCATCTCTCGGGCATTCTGGTCATATCTCGATGTGATAACATCCTACGATCTTATTGCGTACTAATGCTTGCTCATTTGTTAATTGTAATGTATTTGGAACTGTTCCGTATATCTTTAAGTTGGATGGTTTCAGCCGATTGAACACATATACGGTGTTACAATGTGTATACATACAATATTACTCGCGTGTGACTTGTGACGAGGGACGCATTCCGTTACTCAACAACTTATTAATATGAGTTGGGTTACCCCTACCGCATTGTAAAATTATGTACATCACTTGCACTATATTAAGTTATTTTCTTGTATTGTATGTAATATTATTGTATATTGTATGTAATATTATTTTCTATCGTGCGTAAGCCTAACACAATGAAGGAGTCGGATGTCAGATTTTTTTAACATCAAAAGCGATGCATCGTTGCTCGTTGTACACTGCGCGTACGGAATAACAGAATGAATTAAATTACTTAAACATTATTATCATTAATTAAATTGTGTGACTTATTTTTTGGTCAGTTAATTTTACTATGCAAATGGTCTATTTATCGCTTATTTGGGGAGTCGATTCACACGCAAATAAATTATACATAGAATGTGTGTAGAGTATTAAAAACATATACCTATCCTGGTGAACCGCACGACCGCTTGGTGCCCGACGGAAACGATATTTATTCGGTATTATTATATTATATATGATAGTATTCGGTTCAAAAGTAATTTATTATTGACAATAGTAAACAGTTGCAGCACTGATAATGTATTTTTAGAATTTAGCAGCCGAGCGTGCAACGTTGCTAGTAAAGCTTGTCTCCTACGTGATAAAATTTTGCATTCGAATCGGCATCGATCCCGTTTTGTTAAAACTTGAATATATTAAGTTACAACCATTGATATATGTACATACGTATTTTGTAGAAGCCTTTTGTAACGCCGCAGGTCGCACCAATTTTATTGTAACGTAAATAAAACCATTGTTTGATCCCGCACTGCGATGTTCTTGTTACCGGTAATGAGGGCGTTCCTAGTTTCCACCGTCGACGTTAATCAGCCAACTAGATGAACACTGAACCTCCATTGATATTGTATACGTGAGATATTACGAGTTACCTACGAATGGTTCTGCACAAATAATAATGATATTTATGACTTGCAATTTATAATTTTATATGTTTATCAACCTATTCAAGTTCTGGACATAGGCAGATAGCTGGCTGTTTTCCTTAGGTCATCAGTCCACCGGGTTGGAAGGCGACCTGCGCCCGTTTTACCCACCATCATATGAGTCTTGCGAATATTTATAATTGTAAATTATGCATATTTACACTTCGGTACAGGTACGAGTTTCCCGTACACCGATATTTCGACCCATTTTTCACTTCATTTTAAATGAGTTCACACTAACATCGGTTGCAGTTGCCAATTCAATGCGTATCGGAGGCAGAGGTTTGATTGTATGGGATTGTATGTAACAAGAAGACATCGTAAAACGCCTTATAAATACAAGTTACAATTATTTTAGGTCGTTTACTTTTAAACTTCAAGATCATCGGTCCCAGAGCGAAGCAAAGGCGAGTATCTAGTATTCAGCTAAAAAAATTGTGATGTAAAATGGGTCGAATGTAGAGCCACATTTCATCTTAAGCTTAGTCAGGATCTGTGTAATTTATATATAAAAAACAGTTCAATATTATAAAGTCGTAAATTTAATCATAAAATAGAGTATAACCTAGTTAGCAAGTTTGAAGCAAAAAATTCATACAAGCCACCTGTGGCGCCTGGTTGATTGAATGAAAACCTGCCGCCCGTTCACGAGCCGTTCGGCGTATCCGACACCTGAGTTGTGTACAGTGAATATACGTGACAGAGAAAATTATTTAATTTAAACATAATATAAAAGTTTTTTTTATATACAATTTAGTAAAACAAATAATATTTTATAATATCTAAAGTTGATAGTATCAGGCGTTGCTTTGAGGAAATTTAATGATATCTAAAGTCTCCAAGTACGTTTAGAGAGGAACTGAAATATGTCTGTGGAGATATTATATCTAGATCCGGTGGTAAGCATACTAAATCGCTTAATGCATAGTTTGTATGTACTCGTATGTTTATGTAGACAGTAGATCGGTAATTCGTCGTTACTACCTTGATTATAAGTTCTATAAGTACCTCTCTATGAAATGAGCACTCTACGTATATGTATGATGAAAGTCATACTTTTGTAATTTTATATTTTCATTTTTTTAGGTCACCGACAGTATCGTCTGATCCGGTAAATTAGTACTTCAAAGTGACATTAGTAAAATAAAACTTCATGTAAGTAATGCCGAAAATATTCGGACTGCTCCAGCACTTGCAACACCTTAAATATCCTGGAGCTTCCTTTAAAATATTTCCATTCACCCAATGATGTTACATATTTAACAGTTCATTTCAATTTATCGTTAAATCCGATCGTAAATTGGACAATTGATCGCTCGTGGCTACTTTATATGAGCATTTCCTTGCACAAAGAAAACGTCAAGATATATATTTCGTTGTCGCTACATAGAAATCGTTCAGCCCTGCTACAAACTACTGGATTTGCGGAGCAGGGAAATGGAGAAGCTGTCCCCAGCGACGAAGAGCCCTCCTCAAATGCCTCAAGTAACTCAAACTAAAATGCAACAAGTAATACAGTTTTTTAGTCGATTTTTACTCATATTATATAATTAAAATTAATATAAAATATGTGTATACATATTTATATCACGCGATTATTTTATAAAAAAATTCATATATATTCATATATATATATTTATAAGATATATCACGCTAAATATCTAAAATATTCCCTAGTTTCTTAATGTGTTTTCAATACCTGTATTTTTTTACTTTTCAATTAACTATCGCTTCGTAACAAATTTACGCTGAAGGGAATTTTATGCCGAGTGCGGTCAGTGAAAGGAGAGGCGATCGCTTGTGGCGACATGGGAACTTCCTTGCTTTCGATTAATGTTAAACTGACTCCAGTTTTCGTTAATTAGTTATATTTCTGATTGAGTAATAAACTATATTAATAAAAGTCTATTTTAATAATTTTGTTATACTGTAATCTGGAAATACACAGTTTTTTCTATAAACGCAACTATTTACCATGATCTTCTTTAAAATCTAGTTGACGAAATTAGAATTGAAATTTGAAAGTTCATGTTTGGAAATTTTGTTAACATGTAGCTACCACAACGTGGGTGTGTTACTCGTATTGTACAGTAAGTCATAAGCTATAGAAAGCTTTTAAAGTAACTCTTGAAACTAATATCTTGCTTCGAAACTGCTAGGTACTCGTAATATCGGTAAGCAAAGGTTAAGAAACATTATTGGACGCTGGCTATTGTATCACATTTGATATAAATATAAAGAAGAGTACAACTTTAAGATGTTCAAGTAAAAGTTAATTGTTTGGACGGTAATAGATTACTCAATTGGTAACGACAGGGCCTACAAAACGAGTCATTAAAAGGTCAAAGCTGGTGAGAGACAAATCATTATTCGTGGGCCTTGCATGATCGTCTCATTTGTGAATTACCATGATACCCGTAACACAGAAGATCCTGATGCGGGTGTGTGTATGATTTTTATTGGGATCAGGTGCGTTATGTATTTGGCAGGTATATTTGTTCTTGGGTCTTGCTGTTCTTGAACTTCTTGATGATTATGTATATTTATAGCTTGTCCGCATCAATGTTATCATTTTCATGTAATATAGGAGTATTCAATAAGAGAGTGTATAGGCTTTTATAAGTTAGTGTGTTGAACATCTTAGACTACATTACCACTTACGATCAGGTGAGATTGTTGTAAAACATTAACTTATTTTGTTTAAATAAAATCAGTTAACGCCACACTCTACAGATAATAGTACATCGTGGGTGTATGTGCGTAGCCATATAACATTATTAATTATAAGTGTCTGTCGTAACTCGCTACGAATCGCCCTGCGGCCGGCCAGTCTTCAACCGTCCAGTTAAGCACTCGCTAAAAGCCGATGGTCCGTACATTTCATGACACATTCGCCTCTCAGTATATCACTGCGTATTTATATGATAATTTTATGCGTTTGTTTCAGGTTCGTTTGACCAGTGACGTATTACGATGGTGAGTTACTGGTATATCACACCTACGGACGATACGGACGAACACATCATTTCATTTGGTTACATATAAAATTTCTAATCTCTTAACTATATGAATTACTTGAAGAATGGATTTGTATTTACTAATGTGTGCATATGACTGATGAAAATATAGTAATTAATTAAATATAATTGTAATTGGCTGTATGGGTAAATTTTGTGAGCGTGTGTACACGCGCTTGTGTGTGTGTGTGTAAATATTCATGGATGTGTTATATGCAAATATTGAATGTGTGTAAAAAGTTCTTCAGTTTCACTAAATCTCAATGCCTTTATTCAATTGATTATGTCATCTTTCCCGTTTCTGGTTCTATGTCCCCTGGTTGCATAAAAGGTTCTTGAGCGATGATCAGTTACCGCCAGATGACTTGTATTTGTATTTCGCTGCGTAAAAAAATGTTTTTTCTGCAGAAATTCAAGTTTTGCTCCGACGGCGACTGTCCGCTGTGGGCGTTGGCAGCGCTGCACGCGCTCGGCAGCCTGCCCGTCCAGCTGTTCAGGGCATTACTGCAACACCTGCTAGAGGAGCAACCCGTAAGACATACTTTCGGTATAAAAAATCGGTAGATTTCGAATTCACCTTACGTGTTACAGGGTTCCATACTGGAAATATGTTCAGTAATATTTTTCCAGTTTTCTCTAACCTATGCATCCTGATACGTAACAATACAGTGAAATCAATTGGCAAATGTTATTTCTATGTATTTTCTGATTCGTCCCCCGATAATGATCAACAAAACGACCGATCACGTACTTTACTAACCTACTGTTGCTATTAAAAATAATAAATCATGGATAACGTTTGTACAATTCTATCAATCTTTGCTCGGTGATCGCGTTGTGATGCCTAAGTTTCACTTTCTCTAATCTTTAATTTGCTGGTGACAGGGTACCTCAGTTTAGTTTTGTTATAAGACCAAATAATATATTTTACCTATAATTTATTAAAACCCTACTTATGACAGATGTTCTCGTTAATGATAAGGCGTCTTTAAACTTCACAAGCGGTGTTAACTCTGAGAGCTTCTATTGTTGCGTGTTTTTGACAGGTTTCCGAAGTTCTAGTTAACTCTTAACATCCAAAACTGTTCAAACTCCACATTGCTTAGGAAAAATGTGTAAATTGATAACAGCAGATGTCATGATATTCGCTAATGGCAGAATTACGCTGTACTTTAGATGTAGAAGTCAAAAGTATATTACGAAAATATTGTTTTTGCTTTTGTTGCTAAATTTAGATTGACGAACGACTGCGGCTGTAATATTAGGTGGTCGGAAATAATTTTATAATTCGTAAATAAATGAGCAATTTTTAGAATACGTATCAGATTTGAGTATCACACATTCCATAGAGCATCATGTAGATCTCAGAAACATAAAAGTATTTTTTTAAATGTCTATCGTCATCATCACAACTCCCAGACCTGGACTTGGGCCTTCACTCACAATGTGAAGAATAACGACAGGCCCAGTGTGCTGATCAAATATATATATCTTCAAGAGTGTTATATAGAACTCTCAGATATTCGTTTCCTCACTATGTTTTCTTCGAACAAAACAAGAGCTAATTAACTATGGCATACGCGCATGAAAATAACCAGTGTTGGATTTGAACCCGGGCATTATTTGCAGAAGACACATTTAAACCACTGAGCTGTCACTGCTATCCTTCTCAACACACAATAATACATTTTTTTATTTAGACCAGTGCTGAATAGCACTTATTTACAATTTTGTATCAACTATTAACATAAAAATCATGCAAGTTTCTACTGGGGACCAATTCAAAACTCAAAAACAGTTAAACGTAATATTGTTTTGTGAATTACAATTCCAGTTTACTAAGTTTGCCAATTACAATTCATCCTCAAAACATTTTTTTGTCTGTAAATATCCTGCAAACGAGCTGACGAGTCACCTGATGGTAAGAGGTCACCGTCGCCTATTTACATTAGTGTCACGATAGGTATCACTGATGCGTTTTAAAAAATAAAAAGAAAATATGTACTGGCTCTCGAGCTCTCAGCTAAAACACGATGAGTCGTTTGGCGGTGACTGCAGCAGGAGGGTGGTAGCTAGCCAGGCAGGTTTCACTCAAAAATACAAGGCACAAGTAATAATATAAATGACTTAATAATAATAATGACAATATAATCCTTACGCAAAGCCCTACCACTAAGCAGGCTTCTGTCGCCTCTTACGACACCCTGTTCTGCTAGCGTGGGATTGGGGGAGTATTATAGGGTGCCTTAATACGGCCAAAAATTTAGGCATCTCAACGCTCTCATTAAAAATCCTCTAAATCTCGCTAATAAATAAAGAACCTCTCAATCTAACCTAACTAAGTATTATCTATTCAGCAAAGGTAAAGATATTTTCATTTATGAAATGTATCACAGTTGGCAATTAATCAATAAATCCTTGATATTTCGATAAAAAGAGATAATGGAATAGGTACTTGTTTTTACTTGTAACACTAACTAACGAACAATTATTAAGGTATTATTAGATTTCTTTGTCAATTTTGTGACAATGAATGCTAAGGGTCGGTGACGGCCGGGGGCAGAAAAATGTTATTTAGTGACTCTCAGCGTACTTTTGCGCTCTTTGATGTCAAACTAATAACATCGGAATGAAGTTAGAGATGTCTTACGTATTTGGTGATAAAGGACAAACAAAAACTGAGCTATTGACCCTCAGAAATGGCGTTGGCGAGGGACGAGTATGCGTATATTTCGAGGGATTCTTTGTACGTAAATGGCCGAAAAAGGACCGGTCCAGCCACCTGATGGAAAGTGGTCCGCGCCGCCCAGTGACATCTGCAACACCAAAGGCATCATCAAAGCGTTGTCTACCAAGAAAATAGCAGAGAATTCAATTGTTATCTGGCTCACCGATAATGCAACCGAAACTTCTAAAAACCTGTCATTTTAATATTGTACAAGGTTGTTAGCTAGTCAGGCAGGTAAAGAACCTTACCACCATGTAAGAAATTAAACAGGGCGCTGCTTTTCGAAGGTGCCTTTAAGCGAGTTTTGAATCGGGTATCTCGCATTATTGGCGCATCAACCTTTGTCCAGCAGGATGCATCGCGACCAGAAGACAATAGCTTAATAAAGATAAAGCCCATTTAACCCCAACCAACCAGATTGCCCAGTCAAGATTTTAAAACTAAAATAAGTAGAATTTTAGTGTTTATATATGTGTATTATTTTTCATATTATTTTTTAGGATGACGGTATCATGGAGATTCTGAAGGACACCAACTTATGTAAGTTTTAGTATGTAAATATGTTTGTAACATTTCTGTAGATGTGATACGCGGACATTATATATTTAAGTTTATCTAATCATTTCAATGGGAGTAGAGTCCTATTTAAAGTCGGTGGTATATTACTACCAGCAAATTACAGTAGGTACGTTTTGGGCAGGTACCTTTTTTTATTTTATTTTATATTAAAACTACTTGTTACTCCTGATTTCTTTCGGGTTTAACAATTATCTACCATAGCAGATGTTGCCTAGATACCATGATAATTTAATTAAAACAACGATAACTGTATGTATGGTGTCAGTGTATATGGACTACTTGAGTACCGTGGCAATTTCTCCCCATTGGCTAGTACAGTTATGCAAGCAACCAATAAGCTATCTGAGACAAACAGGCATTTAAGCCGCATATAATAAAGATATTGCTGGCTTCATAGTTAGACATCTCCGCGGGCAGATTAACATGTTCGCAAGATTTCAATTTTAAATACAACTACAAAAGTTACCTGTAACCGTTCCTAGCAGACCGTCACAAGTGTTCAACGTGTGTAACACACAAATGTGGCCTGCCATCGCGCCTACCGCTATACTTTAGCTAGACTCCATTTTAACACTAGTTGCCGAGTGTTGGGTTATAACTACGCTGCTACATCCATTTTCATTCCATCCTTCCATTACTTACGACCGTCTATGACATAAAATAGATATGGAAAGTCCAAAAAAAAATAAACATTGCTAAGTGACTGCGGTTCCTCGTGTGTAAAATCGACATTTCCAAGTTAATGTACGGTGGAAATTGAAATGTATAATTTTTGCAATGACAATGATAATAAATGTTAGTTGACATGATATATGCAACTAATCAAAGCCCATTATTACGGCAAGTGCATAAGTTGCGCATGACAATTCTGTTCAATTTATACTGTGTAATAATAATAATAACGCTTAAATGTATTTAACGTAATACTCGTCTCTGTCTTTCTTCTGTGTTGTTTAAGACAGACAATCATAACCAGCGTCGCCCGAGGAAGAAATCGAACCCACCACTGAATATTTTAATGATATGGGAGTAAACCGGTGACCATTTATTTGTTTTATTGGAACGCTATTGGATTACCTACATTTCAAGTAATGATAACTTTAATTTATTTGGTAGCGTCACGTGAGGAATGCGCCCGCGCCGCGGCGGTGCTTCGGTGGACGATACGGCAGGCCCACCGATGCGCGTGCTCAGGGGCTCAGCTGTCCAGAGACCTCTTGGTGCTAGGCGTCCCGCGAGCTCACGCCTCCGCTCTCGGCGACGCGGCGGACGCTACTCGAGACGCATATGAAAATCACGTCAAGTGCAACGGTTTTATGAGTAGGTATTTTTTTTACATTCATTTCAATCCTTTCGTCACCTACTGCAAGACGCGGTTCTATTTATCTCTGCGAACATGTCTGAATTAGAACAGATTAATAACCAACCATAAATGAGAAGCACTGATGCTGCCGAAGTATTCTAGCAGAGCTTAACGACTGTCATCCAACGATAGCACTGGGAACCCACGCCCTTCGAAGGCGGAAGCGCCCAAGTCCACCCGATCCACACATGTGTACAATTGTTAACGTCGTTACATATTGAAAGCTAACTTTATTATTACAACAGTCTTTATTATAACAGTATAATTACTTTGCAGTCAACAAAGTTACCGACGTGTCTGCCGCCCCGGGGCCTGAGGGTGCAGTGGACACGATAAAGTTGACGCTACACTCTGACGAAGTATTCACAGGGGAACAGAAAGTTACAGAGATATTAGTGGACAAGACACTAGCCAGAACAATGCTCAAAGAACTACAAAACGCATACAAGAAAATGGATGAATTCGACGTAGAATGAATTTGATTTTCATAAATGTCTGCCGAGGCCGGTAATCGAACCTGTGACCCCCTCGACCGGCAGGCCAGGCCACTACCGACTGAGCTAAACAGTCATCAAGCTATTATTGTTATAAAGCTATTTTAAACTAAATGATAGGATTAGAGTAATGTAAAATAATTAACAGTTTTATTTTTTCGGGATAAATAGGTTTCGTACGTTACGCTACAATATGGAGGATTCTATCATTGTTCAGTGAAACGAATAGTACAACAAAGTAAACATTTACTTCTGCAATAAATTACTTTGAATTATTAATTTTCCTTTGATTCCGTATCCCCAAAGCATAAAAATTACTCACACAGTATTACAGCGTCAAAGTTGCGTCGATATTTTATACGTGGAATTAATAATTTAATTATTCGTACATGATTCTAAAAAAACAGTTGAGGTCTAACATGCTCTGCAAACTCTCAAGTCCATGTTGTGCTCCATGTTGTACCGCTACTGCCCTCCACAGTATGATGATCACAAGGCTTTTACCAGCCACTGTAGGTTACTAGCGCGTAATATGTAGTTGTTTTTTTACTTACTTATCGTGAAATATTCTTTGCATATTCTGTTTACAAAGTATGAGAGCTAATCAAAATGATGTACCTACATCAAATAAATTGAGCGCTTCGCTCCTAATTGCCAAAACATTGGTGATTCTCTTGGTATTACTATGGTATTATTGGTATAGATATCTATTGATAGCTATCGACAATACCAAGTGTCCACTTAAGCACTTGGTTTAAATTATCAGTTATAGTTAGCACATTTTCAGCGTATTAACTTAAATAATTGTATGGTGACTTATAAAAATGTATCAATTTTCCTATGAATAAATAATTTATTCGTAGCAATTTTTTTCATTAAGACACTACATACTTGACAATATGTTTATAAATGCGAATACTGAGGAAAAATTTCGAAACGTAAAATATTTCTTATAGAAATTGTTTATGCATTTAGACTAACACCCCACAGTATTCTCAAATAATAGTATAAAAGTTGAGATGTTAATAGGCCTACGAAGTAACATAGATAACGTCCAAAGTGCAAAATCATAATTTTCCAGTAGAGGGTCTCAAAGTTTCAATTTGATATATTTTATATATGTTACATCTGAAGATTTTGAAATATTGTCTAGTTACACATATATTCGTTATTTAATATATCATGATTTTATTGTATATGTTACCGTGAAAGTCCGAAATGAGCGAATGTCAACATTCGCCGGTGAATGTCGACAAATACCAAATGCTT
>DWPT01005840.1:0-11902 GCA_018251895.1 Agathymus mariae mariae
AAATTATTCAAAAGCATGAGATCGAATTTTTCACTGAATAAAAAACTGAAAAAATAACTTATCTCTAAATTATCCGTATGAGTCTAGTAAGAACATCCTTTTTCATTCTTTCCATTTTCATTATTTTTCATCATATAATTATACAATTAATCACACACACACACAGAAGCTATCAGAGTTGTCGATATAATAAATTACGACTCCACTGAAAACAACGGCCATTGTTAAAACTTACAAGTGACTTATTAGTCCCAACATGCGGCTGCTACCGAGCTATTTCCACTTGACCTAAAAATTCTATAAATATCACCTTCTACACACAGAGATAAGGGGCATAATCGGGTGCACGTTGGTTGTACGTAATAGTACTTGGTTGTTAAAAGATACACCGCGCAATATCATTGAGAATATTAAAATTCGCATTACATTTGACTCGCGGGTCGCGACGCGCTCCCGTTAGAAGGTAACAGGACACATCTTGTATGTTGCACCAATTAAATAAATGTTTTCTCTAATTTCTTCTGCTATCATAGCATAGAACACGATTTATTATACATACAAAATAAGTAACGATGATATTTTCACATTAAACAGATACAGTACAAATGGCGGTCCTATATCTACCGAACCGTCTCTGCCAAACAACCTTTGGGCAGAGTACATTCAAAACAGAAATAGTTGCACAAGGAGTAGATTCAATATGCATTAAATACTATAATATAAAGTAATGTCCCTAATTATATTATTTTTTAAAGTCAACATAAAAATATATCATTTAAGCTACCACGGAGCCTATCAAATATTCAGTAAATTTCTTACCGTGTCCATCACAACACGCAATAAGGCTCGGTATCGTGTTTTTCGTAACAAGCATTCTAAATTACGACAATTATTCAGTGTTGCCGTGTTATCGGCAGTTATAAAATCGGGAGACAGTGGGGGGGGGGAGCCTCGTTAAGGTGCAACATTGAGTGTTGGGGGACGGAGACAAAGTTTGATGATGTAGTTAAAAAAATTCCTGTCCAACGGGAATATATCACGGAATGAGTAAATTCGACGTTTCAGTACCTATCACAGTAGAATTTATTTAAATGTTGGATCATCTGCGTTACGTATTATATTTTTATTCTTGAGCATTTCTTAATTTGATAATTTTATACGAACATTAAACTATTGTAGTTTAACCATCATCTATATTTGTTCAATAGTAAAACTATAACGGGGTCTTGTCTGTACATACAATATTTTTTGGAAATTTTAATGTAGGTAGACTTTGTTATGTAGAAATCAAAACATTTTTTTTGTCTGTCTGTCTGACCACACTAAAACAACTTAACAGATTTAGATGATACTTGGCATTTTAGTAACGCATACTATGAGCTATATCTAGGAAACTTTTTTTCACAGGAACACTGGATCTGTTCCCGCGGGATAGGAAATAATGTTTAATGTTGACATTATATTAGGAGAGCTGTAAATGAAATTTAGACTGGCCAGCTGCAGATATTATAGAAAATTTATATGTATCTAATTCACAGAACTATAAAAAACTATTCTAAACATAAGGCGTAGGTTTTATGAAACGAGGGTGGGTCACTAATGTTATACACTATCAGTTATCATCTTACACAATTTATAATTTACATAATTTTTCCACGAAACCAGACACCTCGTGATGACCGTTCAAAATGAACTCCTATAGGCCGTTCCAACTATAGGGAGATGCTCTCGCATATTTCTAGTCCAAGAGATAGTCGTAAATATATAACCAGTTTACCCGCATATTTGATGGGCGTCAACGTTACGGCGGTGTATGCCTTTAAGGTCACAGATATTCATAGGCGGCGGAGATGTCTTCCAGCAAGTGTCTCTCATTTGTTAGCTGTTTAAATTATATCTAAGAAAAAAAGTACTTAACACACCAAAGAAAAAAAAAGTTGATTATACAGTTTTTATTTATAATTATAAACGCGTCAAACTCCTGACCTTCTGATAGTGATATAATGGTCGGAAACGTCTTTCATTTTTGAATGACCAAAATGAATTCAGAAACGCTAAGTAAAAGTTACGCGGTAAAATAGCAATGTCCCTGATATTGATTACCTTTTTTATTGGTACATTATACTTAGGTATCAAGTAAGATTCTATTCGATCATATCGACGTTCTACCAGCACACACGTTTGTATTAATTAATAATAAATATATACGTGTGGACGGCAAGAACAACTTTAATTAAAAGGTACAATTGAACGTAAACGACGCCTTCGCGGTATTTAGCAGCCGCTTGGTCTACAGCAGATCAAACATCACACAAGCAGCGAAGCATAACACAAACGCAACAGAGTTAATCAATTAATGCGTGAATCTCTTTGACTCGATCGCTGAAATACCGTTGACGCGGGTTCAACTGTCGACGCCACGCTGGTGCTTAGATTTGCGTTCGAATTATATATTGCGTTAATATAGGCGCCTAATAATAGTTTTTCTGATATATCCCTCTTGTACAGAAAACGATCAGTTTTAATTTTGTTATATATACACATTACATGTCTTGTAGCTTTATATTATTTTTTGGATAGTAAACAAACTATCCAGTTAGATACAGTTGCACATATATTTTTTACATTATATAATAAAAACGCGTGCCTACTTTTAGTAAATCTATTAATATATTATTTCTTTATTTGAAATCTCAAACATCTAAAACATCCTAATTCAAAAAAGCTTTCGTTGCAGTACCAATTTTTTTTACCAATCAGTAACTAGTCAATATTATTTTTAATTTTAACCTCGAACACCTCATCAATATCGCGCCCATAAACCAATTAGATGCCCCCCTCCTACCTGCCTTCAATAACATAATTCCTTTGGCACTATAATTTTTCCAACGCCCCACCTGCCCCCGTGGGCTTAATAAGGCGTCGGTCGTTTGATGCGCGTTTTTAACTTGGTCCTTCGAGCCGGATACGCGCCCTCGGGTTTATGGTTTTCATTAATGAAGGCTTTAGGGCTGATCATTGAAGCCTGTATCGAGCCTTGATCAAGGGGTGATAGAAGATTGAATATTCTATGATGAATTTTAAGGACAATCCCGACAGAACAATTTTTCTTCGAGATTAACATGGAAATAAATTTTGTAATTATTTATGTAGGTATAGAATCCACAGAGGTAACTTTTGCTATATGGATAGCCAGAAAAACACTTTTTTTATAGTAATAGCCGACAAACGAGCAGACGAGTCACCTGAGTAAGTAGTCACCATCACCCTCGCCCATGAACATCAGCAAGACCAAAAATATCACTGATGCATTGTCTGCCAGAAGATGAGAAGAAGTAAGAAAGAAAATACTGGCTCTCAAGCCCCCAGCCAGAACACGACGAGTCGTTTTGTGGCTGACTCGAGCAGGAGGGTGGTAGCTAGCCAGGCAGGCTTCACGGAAAGATAATAATACTATCGACTTAATAATAATACTTACTGATAATATAATCTTTACGCGAAGCCCTACCACTAAGTAGGCTGGCTTCTGACGCCTCTTACGACACCCTGTTCTGCTAACATAGGAATGGGGTGAGTATCCTAGGCCGCCCCAATACGGCCAAAACACAATTAATTTAGCACACTTATTTATTAGTTAATATATTTTAAATACTTAACACTTGATGCGTCTAAACACTTCACTTGTAGAACGCATAGTATATAATAATCCCAACTGACGGCAAGCCTCATATACCCTCAGTATTCAGCATTCTCACCCCCTCTCAGATGTTTAGTGGTGCTATTTCAAAAATAGTTTTCCTACAGTCGGCCTTCCTGATATACTGCACAACCCACGAAGTGGTCATAACCTAAGCTCAAATAAGGTCAAAATATAATTATAAGAATATTTCAAGTCTTTGTTAAAGGACTTCTTAAAGACTTCTTTCTTTCCTAAGAATTTATGTATTAAGCTTTCTTAATGGCTAAATGTATTTTTAATTGATCAAACAGTTACACGAACTTTCTCAATCACGCATAACTCGATGAATATAATTTTAATAGCATGTTTCTCGATTGAGGCCATGAAACATTATCATCCATGGACAAAAAAGGTCCATGGATTTAAAACACCCCAATGATATTGTTTCCAGGTGGATTGCTCGTCCCCCACATAAGTGATAAGAGTATCCAGCCAGAACTCTCCTAATATATATAGTACTTCTCAATTTGTCCGTTCGCCCTAGGCAGTCATAACATGTTTAATATGTCTTTGAAGATAATAACTTTTAAAATCTTTACAATTGATTGTTGTACCTCGGTCACTATTAATACGCGAAGTCAAACCAAAAGTTTTAATTATTTGGACAAAAGCACGTAAACACGTATTTACAACTCACGTCACGTACGGCCTCCAACCATATGAAACACGCGAAGGAATAAATAATGGCAAGTATGTACATGTTACCAGATGGGCTTTTACAAAATGGCCCTAAGTGGTCCACGAGCACTGTATTAAATGGGACACAGATTTAATTTGATGTAGAAGGCCCAAGCGACCACCTTGTAGGTTTTTTATTTTACGATATACACACATATTTTTGGATAAAGTGACTTATATCACCGAACCAATAATTTGACCTTATTGCATCATAAGTTTTATTCAAATAAACGTGACCATGAATGTTATAATATTTTTTGTAGAAGTGGCCATCGTAAGTTACGGGGCAAGAATACCTTTACCTTTTTTCGTTGTTTTAATTTTGGAACAACACCCCATTTTCAATATTATAATCGTTTTATATTATTACTGGTAAACTCAATTTTTAGCTGCTCTACTGTTGCCTGTATTGAATAATCGTCTAATTGTAATATCTCAGTTAATCTGTAATCCGCGATCTAGCTAGCATCTAGAAGCTATGTTATCACTGAGCTTGTTGTTGACTTGCAGCATAACATCGGCAAATTTTATTAAAATCAAATATTTTGTTTTCGTACAAATATCTCGGACACTTTCTCGCCATCGCTACTAATAATTTTCCATAATCCCGGAGAGAAAATTCCGCGGAGGTGGTATTAAGAGCGGCAATCAAACTGGCAATTTGGAGGGAGTGCCGAATTTAAATCCGAAAGAAACTGCCTTCCGATTTGTAATTCAAACGTGGCGCGAAAATGGCAAAATTTCCGATTTGAATAATGAATATCGCGGGACGGACAGGGCCGAACTACCTATGAAACGATTATTATAGAACGAACTACCTATGAAACGATTATTATAGAAACATTTGATATCCTAACCTTATGCATCTTCACTTACTTATTGACCACCACACAAATAATCATATTCCTTTATATATTGCTAGAAACGGCACTTGACAAGTCGTTGCTACCGATATTTCTGAAACAAATTGAAAACATTTTTTATGTCTATTTTATATCAATAGCCAACAACCAAACAACAAGTCATCTGGGCCACCTGATGGTAAGTACTCACTGCCGTCCATGGATATCAGTAACAAAAGGTATCTCACCAATAATTTACCTGCCAAGAAGCAAACGGGAATCTGTACATTTAGTCTTCTTTTTTAACTTTTTAGTAGATCATTTGAAATTTTTAAAATCAAAATATTAGCTGGTCATTTTCTTTTCTGTAGATTGACAGGCTATCCTAGAACAACAATTGAACCCAGTTTTCATTATTTTATAGTTTTGGTATTAAAAGTAAACGGGTAATCTACTGAAAAATATATGAATGATTACTTTCGAGGATCTCTCTGTGTTTTTTCAATTGATCAAGAGATGGTCCTTCGAGCTTGACGGTGAGTTGGGATGGAATTGTTGTTTCTGTTTGATCTTGATTAATTAACGATCGCAAACAGAATAGATTATGACGCAGCTGATGGGTAGTAAAGCCGCGTAATTATACGTCAAACCGAGCGGATAATTAGCTCGGTAGTCATCGATTTTGATAGTCCGCGCCCACTTACCAGAGTGCATTGTGTAAACGCATGTTCTGGATTCAATTAACAAAGCCCCGTATTGTTCGGCTTACAAGGATTTATTGAAAGTGTCAGGTTTTGATGACTGCAGTGGTTTTATATGCTCAATCCCTGCTATCCATAGGCGTAATCTACGCTACGTAACATGTAGTATGGTTGATGCAGTACATGCTTTTATTCGTTGCCTATGTTTATTATTTATTAATTTAATTGAATACATATTGTTATATTTAATAGACGTAGTATAACAGCAGTTTTGTTCTAGTTTCAAGTGAAATTCTTTAAATTTATACCTATGAGATAGCTTATATATATTATAACTGTAATTAAATATTAATTTGACTCGTTTGTTACTAAAAATATGTGAATAAAGAAATTAAAACGTTTTCGACTGTCCACTTTATTTTTCAAGCTGAGGAACATTCAATGATTACATCTTAAAATTGATACGTTAAAATAGTCCCATGGCGAGTTTTATCGTCTTGAAGACGTCCGCTCGCGGCAGGGGGTGGCGGGTGGTATTTTTTCTCGCAAGTCGTCAGATAGATTGGATGACACTCGATCTCCCCAAGAGGACGAAATTAAAACGGCGGCGATGAGCCAAGCCAAACGGCCGGGGAATTATTTTCCGTTGAGTGATTCCCAGCCATAAAATTTCTGATTGATCAATTCATCCCGTGTTTCCATTCCGTCTTAATGAAGGGCACGTTTCTGGTGGACATTTTTTTCGCTCCTCCCGAGTCTATTTTTCCGCCTGTTTTCTCTTTAGCGGCCGCTTTATTAATTCCCACTCTTTCCCCGATTCGTTTCGCGTTCCAATGTGGATGATCAAAAACAGATTTGTGTGTTTAAGGGTCCGACGGCGGGAAGTTAACGGAATTCCTTTTGCGCTTTTTTTGAAACACTGTCACTTGAATTATTGATGATTGCCAAGACTGAATTTCAAATTCTTTGAGTGTTATAATTCGATTATTCAAATTTTATCTTTTTTTATGAATCATGGAAACTAACTGGAAAATTATAGAAAGTTGTATGCGTACTTAGAAATAATTTGGTTTGTTCTTACAGTATTATTTCTCACATTGTATAGAGTTAAGATTTGACATAAAGATTAAGGTTAATTAAATTCAAAAATATTCATGGCATTGATATCCAACCCAAAACAGCGCTCCACTTTCTAAGTTACGATTTATTAATTATTAACAACGTAGGACATTAAAATAAACATTGTATATTCAAATACTGTCGGCACTCGATATGTCCTGCCCATATCGCAGCGGTCCTTACCTCCTCACATTAAGAGGGCGCGGGATAATGGTCCCGATCAGCGGACAATGTGGCGGACGCGTTCCATCATGACCAACAATAACAGATAACACGTTGTCATTAGCTGACGAGAATGTGGTTCTGGAATAACCTCCTGTCTTTTCACACGATTATGACGCGGTACGGTGGCAATTCTATTAAAACTTAATTTACTCAAGAAAATTTGATTTCAAAAATAAAGGGGCCACACGGAATTTCTAGTTTAAATAAGACAAAACAAGATAAAGAACTAACAATATAAACGCTGCCGTATAATGCTCAGTGAAAAGATAACACGATTGATGCAGTTAACAGTAACATCGATGATAGTGGCCTACACCAAGGAAAGTGGTTATAACAATAAATAAAGCTGAATTTACCACTACACGAGACGAAAATCTATTTAATTAAGAAATTATAAAGAACATTTTAAAATCAATAATAAATAAAATAATGACTTTCATAATAGTATTGATAAATACCGACGACAGATATGGATTAAGGATTTGGAGTTAAATTTGAAACTAAAACTTAATATTATACTTGGAGATTTAAAGGAAATTAAACATTTGGTCAATGAATACACTTCATACCTACTTGTCATATACCTTTGCATTAAATATGCTCATTTTTCAATTCTTTAACGTCTAGGAAAATCCATAGCTCAGTAATTAAATACGTGACGTCATCTTGATGGCCACTGTTCATTTACGAGGTTTGCCTGGAGCGACAAGGTGGAGTTGCACTTTTTAATACTTACCAAGATGTTTTTATAACACGTAATCATATGTCAAACTCAGTTTTCGCTGACCTCTAGCGATTATTTCAAAATTAGGTCACTAGTGTACAAAGTAACTAATTATTTGAGAGGTCTTATCGACCGTTAAAATAACTATTCATCGTCATACAAATCAACAGTGTCGCATGGCTATAAAAAGATATATCTTTACAACGATATTATGTTTATAACAACGTATTTGTAATTTAACGATTCAAATTTATCTAAACAGTTATTTTATTTAACGTATAACCGCTAACGAATCCTCTAAACTTTTAAACGCAGTTAAAAATTATTGTCTCTTATGATAGAAACCGACAGGACATCCGAGCTGACAGTACTCATTATATTAATTAAATCTAAGGTATCGCCAACTTACAAAGTACTGTACATAGCTAGCATAGATGAATGTGTGCTGAATTTGTCTTATTATTTTAATAATCGGTAATGGAATAATATTGAAATAAAGTGTAAATACTAACTCTTTAAGTCCTTCGAACACTCCTAGCAATTGAAACTTAAAAGTATCACACTTGCCACTTTACCTTGTCTTTCTTTGCCTTTAGGAAAGGGGGTGAAGCTGTGTCGTACACGACATAACATTCATAATTACCGCGGGCTAAACAATCTCCGAGCATTACCCCGAAGCGGGGTCAATCGCGGGCGTAATGTTTGAAAAAGAAAACCAATTTTCCTCTGCCGGGTCCCTCGCCACAAAGGAGCGCTATCTAGCGATAAATTATCGAAATTATTGCATTAAAAATTCCATCTAGTAAGTCAAAGCGATTCATAATAGCCACCGGAGCGGCCTAATGGAACAACGACGCAAGCGCGCTCGTAAACGACGGTAGGTGTCGCGGTTTGTTGGCGAGAACGATCGTTTTGTTTGATTATCTGGTAAGGCTTTGTTGATGCAGTTGGTTTTGCTTAGTTGTTTGTTGTTATTTAACTTAAAACACTTCGCCTATTATATATAGTTATATTCAGTCCTTGATACCAATTTTCCATTTCTCGAAAGCTAAACTGTGATAGGCTGTAGTTTTCCAAAATGTCTAAATATTTTTTTAAAGTTGACAAATAGAGCGACATAGGTGCACTTTAAATGATAATAGTTCACTACTCAATTCATATTCAGAGTTTCAGAGGCAACTTAGTTAAACATACGAGCATGTTTTTTTCCGTTAACTAAATTCGACAGACTGTTTTTGAAAAAATTGTCTGACTGTAAACAGTAAAGCTCCTTTCAAAACAGTTGCTACCTCTACCTCCTCCACTTGTTCAAAAACCCGAACATCTCAGTATCTCACGTCTATCACGAAGCTACTTTACACTACACCCATTTATATTTTAGAACAGCCACCTTTTGCGCTCGAGCCAATTTCCCGGCGCGGCTCATTCCGGCTAATTTTCATATTAACGAACGTGTCCGTATCGTTCAGCAGAACGGACCGACTCGCGTTAATGTAAGACCTGTCCGAACGAATATAATATTTATTGAACTGACTGTAGCTCCTTCCATCAGCTCCTGGCGTGAGAGAAATTTCGTAGTGCAGTCGTTGGGAAATTAAAGTCCATTTGAGTTACAGTTATTTGTATCGTTTAAACGAACAATTAGTTCCTTTTGCTGCTGAGTTGCGTTCTGTTTATGTGTTTATGTGAGTGTTTGTAGCGTGTGCAAGTCCTCGAGAAATGTGAACGACTTCGATTGAGGATGTGATTATCTTTGCCATAAATTAGTTTTAATCAATGGACAGTACAATTTAGCACACTTCTTGAGCACTGGTTTTTTTTCAATTTTTGGAGGCTGAAAGTTACTTGGCCGCGCTGCTTCTTTGCAATTCAAACATCATGGAAACAAATCAAGAATGCTTACAGGTTGACGACTGAGACAATCTCAATGCACGATCGCTTTAATACGTAGTTTTATAAGTACTAATTTAAGTTACAATGATCGTCTATACACGAGTCGGTCAATTGTAACATTGATGTGGATAAAAAGACAATACTTTTAACACAGCAAAACTTTCTATATCCAATAAAGGCACCACATCCTCGCCCGAAGCAAGTTCCTTATGAACACAGCAAACCGAAAGTCAATATACACAGGAGACGTACCATAAAACACTCGAACGACAGGGATCGCAAACAATTTAATTTACAACAAGAAGCTGCCGAGTTGCTAACATCGTCTATATTGTACATTCCGCCCCCTGTTAATAACTTTCACGGGCCATCGCTTGCCGCGTTACAGACCTAAGAAAACAAATTTAAGGAGCCGAAAAGAGAAAAAATCGCAGCGACGACTAATAAACGAAATATCCACTAATTCATCATTGTTCCTCATTAATAAAAACACGACAAAAACACGTCTCTGTTCGGTACCTCTGTCTCCCCGTGAGCTGGCGCTTTGAGGGTGGGGAGATCGGTAAGAAAATATGCATGTGTAAATTACCGATATTTTTTTTGTGTTACATATTATATTATAGTACATGGCATTTATATGTAGTTCGTTTTTAATTTCATATATCTTCAGCACAGTCTGTGAAAAATAAAACGTTTTTTATCTATACTATAAGTAGTCTATAGACATGGACAAAACCGTACGAGATAACATCGCAATACATCAATGTATATTTTATTTGTTGTAAAGTTAAGTTTTACTGTGACATAAATTTACTAATTGTTGATTTACTGACAACCTTACTACTCTGGTGTTGGATCCGCCTTCGTGCTCCATACCTCAGCCAGTGGCCAACTTGATAGACTTCATACGCTGTAGGTTATAATAAAACATTTGAAGAGCTACAACTTACTTAAGGGATTCTTCTCTGCAATTTAACACAAACTATGTTACATTCGTATTAGGACATTATTGTATATTTTTTACAATAGCTAAAACCAGAGGGCGAATATTAGTATACAAGCATTCTCCTGCTCCTGTAGATCGAATTCTGAAAGTGAAGCATAGACGGTGCGAATAATGAAATTATGTGAAGGAGGCGCGGTGAGGGTTCAGTCAGCCATCTTTATTTCGTTTTTTTTTTTTTTGTTTGTCGGATCGTTATTTATCGGGAGATCTCCGATTAACATCAAAGGTGGTGTACTGAGGAAGACGTTAAAATTAAATAGGCTCCGGTAATGAGATCGCTTTATCTACTCGCGTAGCGTCGCTTGGGCTTGTCAAGTCTCTTGCTAAATGAAATTAAAAAGATTTGGATTTCGATATGATATAATAGCAACCATCTCCATCATTCTGTTAGTATTTTTATATAAGTACAGCAGACCGTGTGTCGATATAATCACATTAACAACTATACTTTCTTGAACAACTAACTAAGCTTGGAGGAACAATGGTTGATTTGTTATTTTGAAAACCAAGTGTATAAATTAGCAACTGATAGCGTAAACTAGTTCATTGAAATAGATAAATACACATCTACACAGCAAGCAGGGCCACCATCAACTGAGCTACGGAGTTGCTAAGATAATGATTTTCTAGGGATATATTCGACTGATACCGGATCACAATGGATTCGGGCGGCGCGCCAACGGCATATCGCAGGTGGTGCCAGTGTGAAATGTGTGAATATCGCCTTTTTGCTTATCTCCATATTAAATGTGAATGTCACCGGATCGCCATAATTATTTATATTAACTAATCTTTTGCGTCTTCGATTGAAGTATGTGGATTCCATTCATAGTTAGTAATATGTATTGTTAATATCATAAAATATAATAACGCGATAAATGTATAAAGTTAAATATTAAGCCTTACAGGTGCAGATGTAGTGTTAGTATTTTACATAAATTAATTCAATAATTATGAAGTGATTGGCGTTGAAGG
>DWPT01005841.1:0-11902 GCA_018251895.1 Agathymus mariae mariae
CGTACTTTGCAAACAATATTTGTAGGTATCGTTGAGTGAAGATACTCCGATGAGGAAACTGGCGTAACCGCACGACACCCTACACCTATGTCGTAAAAGGAATCCATTGTGTACATTCCGTGTTTTGAGCGTCGGTAGTTAAGACTGCGATGATGAATCGGTTAGTCAAAAAACCTCTTTTATCTATATACTTGTAAATAAAGCCTACCGATATTAAAATATAAAAAAATATGTTTAATGTACAGATTCGAATCTTTTACAGTTTAGTTATTGGAACTGGAGCCAGGTCACCGGGTAAATACATTGTTAAACCTTGTCATATTGAGGATTGGCCATATCAATAGATTAGATTGGGCTTATTCGGCAATATATTTAATCTAATCACAAAATATATACGGTAGCACTGATATGTTACGAATTTTTAATCGTGTACTTCACTGTAACCGATCACAATAAGCGACAATCTGGTATCGTGCTCTACAAAGCACTGAAGCGATTGTTTATCATTATCCATCCAGTAGCTATGGATCAATCAATGGTTCATACACCGTGACCGCGCTCGCATTTGGATCTCAGAAATTAAGGACTCGATCGGATGCTTACTGTGACTTAACTTTTTTGTACAATGAATAACTCATATAGTCACATTGCTGAGTTCGGATCTCCTTTCACTGGCCAAGTGCGCACGGGCAGACTTCATACACCACTCGGAGAATAAAATAGAACTCATAATTGAACAAAAATCATTTGCTCAAAGAAAATTAAATCTACAGCATGTGCCATTATCTTGATATTCAAGACATAACTTTGTGGGTACCTTTTGGTTACGTTTACCAATGAAATACATATTGATTTTTCATAGTACGTTTTTAATTAGGCAATAAGAACACCAATATACTCAAACCATTTATTATGTAATAACAATAGAATATTTATAATATTAAAAATTAATGTAATATCTACAAAATTTAAATGCAGTTAAAATGTCTAGGTCAAACTACAACACCGAACAGTAATGTACCTATCGTCATTCTACATAAAACACTATACTGCTAAAGGTACAAACGAACAATACGCCATATTTTCTGAAGATATAGTTTCATATCAGTATCTATGTAATAAATCGATGAAAGTGCACGAGTCCTATTGTATTGACGTCATGATAAATTATCACTGTACTTGCTGTGTATTTTATAATAACCTCGAGCAAAATTGAACACCTATTGAGACTGTTACATGTGTTCAAAATAATTTCGTAAATATTACACACTATAAAATAAGTAGCAGGCAAGCTGAATTAGTTTTTAAATTACATGTTTTTTAACATATATAATAACAACAAATCAAAGTATCGTTTTTATTGGTAACAAAGGCATTTTTGATTATTTTAATATGTATACACTATTTAAGAATTATTTCAATAGTTTGTGGATATAACAACTAACCTCTTACTACTAAAACCTGAAAAAAATATTGCGAATTTTATAAATAATTTGTTTCACTTTCAACTTTATTATAAGTAAAGTATTATAAGTCAAATGTGATGTACAATAATAATTATAATCTTTTATTGCAAACGTCACGAGCGGGTAATCTAAATTTTATATATGACAAAGTTTAAATAATGAAAAATAAAGGATATTAACTGAATTATTTATTCTAGTACTGTATTTTTTGTGATTTCACTATGATTTATTTTGTTCTGATACATGTATCTAATACAAGAGACGCGCCGATTATGAGTTGAACGGAATACGAATTTGATTCATTTTCACGCAGTATTTTTTTCATTATGTTGAATGACGTTGTTTGAAAATTAAGTTTTAGACTGATTACTATGATTGAAATGAACTAAAAAAATGTTGGTGAATACTTTTGAAAATATGTGAAAATAAAAAAACACGCTGTGTGTGTACTTTTTTATGTTTACAAACATAAAGTAACGGACCTCAGAATTTAGACTTTTTAACATGTTTATAATTGGAATAATTGGAATAATCGGTTATTATTCGGGAACCTAACGTGCTATAACATTCGGTGGAAGACGAACATGAAAAATACGCCGAACATACCGAATACAAATATTCAACCGAATAATCGATGTATCTCTAGTCGATACTATAAACAACATTAACATTAAAAAACGGAAAATGGAAACATGAGAATAAATAGACTTTTATAAGATTATGCGCTCGACATCATAGACTTCATTATCACTTATCATCAGATGGAATGGTTGTCGAGCATTAACTTATTTTATATAAAAAAAAAGTTATGTTAGCGGAGTGCTAATTGCTGGTGTTAAGAATATTCGACCGTAAACTTTCGGCCAATGCGCCGAATATTTGGTGAAAAATTAAAACACTTAACAGACAGCCGGTATAGCAATATCGTTCAAGCCTCACAATGTTTGCAGAGTCTGGCAACGTTGGATGCCGACATGGATATATTCAAAAGCATGGATTTTTATAACTTAGTAAATAATTATTCAACAAGTATAGTAGTAGTTTATATTCTATTCGACCGGATATTACGTACTATTGAAACGAATTAAAACTAATCAATAATAATAGAAGATTGCCAAAATATCGAACAGTACCCATGTACTAATTTCTAATTTAAATCTACCGAAGCTTTAATGTAAAACTACCAAAAAGACGCTACCTACTTAAAGCAGGCCACCACAGTAAATTCACTGATGGGAATATATTGTTCTTTTTTCTCAAAACACAATATTAAGCAATGTATTGGGCTCGTTGTGTCCATCCACCCTAGAATCCTCCCCTGCACGTGATGCACCATGTCGAACAACGAACGAGGCTATGATGAAAGGTAACTTATGTTGGAAATCGCTAGGGTCTGCATCACCCAGTTTAATCCGACGGTACTTGCATGGTATTTGGGTTTTTTCGTACCTAGCTACCACCCTCCTTCTAAAATGTACCGTGAAATGCTTCATACGTGTTTCGGTTGCAGGGTCGGGGAGCCAGTAATAATGCGGTTTCTCCGCTCAGTTTCAGTCGTCAATACTTCAAATGATGCCTTTGATGATGTCCATGGGCAACGATTCCCACGTACCATCAGATGACTCGTTTGTCGACTAGTTACTTATATATATTTATAGTATAATTTAAAATACTGTCATTTCTAAAAAATAATCTCACATCAGCCTATTGGCTGGTACTTATTTGATTATACGAACTTGTGATTTTCAAATACTACTCAAAGTGTGCATTTGGTGCTTTCGTCGTAAGCCATAAAATTGATAAAGCTATTTAATAATACAAACAAAAAATCTGAAAAAATTGCGTCACCTTTAACCATAGATGTATTATACATAGAGTAGAGGAGTCATACGGCTGCCAGTAAGCGGAAACGTCCGATGATTAGAAAGAGAAAGAAGATTGCGGTACCCTATCTGTCTCACTCTCTACTAACGCACGCGTATTAAAGAACAGCTTGTTTTTCAAATAATAAAATTAAAACAATTTACAAATTACACACGTGTATGTCGTTTTGTGAACACATTATCAACCGCGGAATATCAATTACAACAACAAACCATCGAATCGTTCTATTACGCTCACTTTTCTCGCTAATTGTACATGCGCGAGAAGAGAGCTAGAGAAGGTACCGCAATCTTCTCTCTCTATTTCACCTAAGGACAGTTGGAAGCCTGGCTTCCCTGCTCTATCTATAATACATCTATGCCTCTAACGCAAACCACTGTCGGTTCCAATGAAAACTACAAAATAGATGTATTTATTATACTATAGTATTTATGCGGCCGTTCCCGCCCAGACATGGTCAGACATGGTCGATTGAGACAGCACCGGCCCTGGGATAAAGCGGGAAGCTTCTATTCCCGGTTCATTCGGGATATTTTTTATTATAAAATCACTGCTAATTAACAAAATAATATCAATAGTTTAAAATTATTATTCAACAGTATCGTCATGAAGTAAGGTACTCCAAATTGCGTACAACACGCATCGCGTCGTTCGATTGCGGCTCGAGCTCGCCCGACGTCTACGTCGCGTCGTACCGTGCGCTCGGACCGTATCTTTTTTCATTCGTTTACATTTGTCTGTTGTCTTGTGATGTAGCTTCGCTGGCTAGTCGTTTTTGTGATTGTGTAACATATAATTTTTTTAAAGTGATTTATGTTATTTTACATCCTTAACCATAAAAATTAAGGGTTGCTAAAAACGTTCAATTTACGAATAAAGCTGCCTACCTGCCTGTAATATTCTGCTCTGGTACCGAATTTCCAGAAAGTCCCGGGATTGCCCGGTTCCACTACCACGCTCCGGTTCTGAAACGCTTTGCCACAAACATATTTTCGATGCTGTTTCCAGACGAGATTGACTTGGGAATTGAATGCAATTGCGTTAGCTAACGTCCCTATTGAAACAACGCGTTTGAGCTACAGCGCAACCTGATTAAATACGAACGAATTGTTTTAAATATTCGAACTAATAAGATATTGATTCCGGGTTTTAAAATTAAGGTTTAATCAGAAACCAATTTTGATTCAAGTAGTGTCCGTAAGTCTCGTGTAGCCATGATCAATGCAACGTCTTGTTGGCGTCAGCGAAACTAGAAAACTTCAAAACGTACGGAGTGACGTATCTCATCAATCGATCTCGCTGATATCTTTCCCGCACATTCCGAAGTGTTCCAATACTACTATGATTAAGTAAAAAATATTTTATTATTTAAACATTTTAAACTCAATTAAGAGGCTCACTTATAAGATTAGATAACATTAATATTCTCTTTTAACAATTTCCATATCAATGATGTTAGTCAAATCAAAGTTAATAACCGACTTTAAATTTTAACTATCGTTAATAAAACCAAGTGAACAAGGCCAAGTAGCTACATAGAAATAAGCCAAACATCTAAACCGCGTCACACAAATTCTAAGCATTTTTGTTCATTAGGTATTCCACGCCGTCATTCCGCTCCTCTAGCAGGAATTGCGGTCACGACCGAACATGTTCAGCGTAATAAAAGTTTAACCTCATTTATCTTTGTTATTTAAGTACAAATTTATATTTATTGCATCATATTGAAGTAGAGGAACGAATGATACATTTTATGACATGATGACATTTGAACTAAATCGTGCAACTACGCCTACCGTCAATTAACTACCATCTAATCGTTCGCTCCACGCTCCAGATGAACAGTTTACGAGTAAGGCGTGCGCGGGTTCACGTTGATCATCTCCGTGGTGCTGAAACAATCATTTGTCATCAATACAGAGTCACACGAATCAAAATCATCACCTTCCATGCATCATTAATTCATGTTAACACAACTAATAATTGTCCCACTACCAAGACACTCGGATAGCTCCACGCTAGTGGATTGGCAGGCTTCACAACAGTGGAGGACGTTATGGAGCGTTCCTGGATGTGCATTATCATTTGTCATTGATAATACGTTGCATAACCATGTATAAAAATACCCGTCACGTGGTCACCTATGAACCAATAATAGTGGAACCAGAATAGTGTAAACGGTAATGTTGATAATGCTGAGAAGTCGGTCGTAACCTTCAGAGCGCGTGTATCAAACATAAAGGTGAGCATCAATCGGACTGCTTAACGTTTATAAATTAACTAGCGGACCCGACACACGTTTTCCCGTGCACACTTCTTTAATTAAAAAATTTCTAGTGGAAAATTACCATTTTCCAGTCGACCAAATTTTGAATCTAAACCATTCTCAAATCCCCTTGAACACACACAAAAAACTTCATCAAAATCGGTCCAGTCGTTTAGGAGGAGTTCACTGACATCCACACGCACACAAGAAATATATATATAAAGATTTTCAAAGTAGTTAATTACATAAATAAAAACGGACACAATTATCACTCGGTTATATCGAGCGCTTCTTTAATCCGCACACCTAACCTTCTCCGTGAGTCACTCCGTGCGTTGATCGCACGTACGTGACACCCGTGCAGCACTTCCTGAGACCATCGCGTTCAGACAGACAACTTGTTTGACAGTGAAACGGTTACACTGTTCTTGCACAAAACTTCTTATAAACCTCAAACAAACATGTCGAGTGGCTCTAGTTACAAAACACTACTAACTCCAAAACTATTTGCTAGCCGACATCAAGCTACCAACCAACACACCGATGGGACAACCCAGTTTACCAGACACGATGCGTAGGTATGTGACATCATTTACTGCACAGCTTACAAGTTACATAAAAAAAAAACTTGAGATAAGGAACACGAGTTTGATAACATTCATGGAATCCTTGTTAAAGTGATTTAATTCGAAATTAAAAAAAAAAATACGAAAAGCTGGCAGTTAGGTCGGCGCGGCTGCACATAAACATTTGTAGTTGAATATGTACTAGAAACATAATTGATTGGTTAATACAAATCGTCTACTCGACAGCAGCCCCGCGGCGAGACCAAGGTCCGATACCATCGGGCAGTGATCTTGTCTCGTGGTCCAAAGCTAAACTACACAACTCAGCGACGGCGTTAGGGTTGTATGTCACAAGGCATACACTTCTCGCGGGGCCCGTGCCAGCTGTGGCTGTGCTGGGGGCTGTGCCTTCCCTAACGCCGCCTGGAACACTACGTATAAGACACGGTAAGCACAATGCGCACGTACATTATAATGAGATACAAAACGGAACACGTCAAGTGGCGAACTTACGAGGTGGTCGGCGCGTTCCGAGTGGTCGGTTCGTCCTCCACGAAGTAGGATTGGGAGATGGGAGAGGTGTATCTATCACACAACAACATCGTACACATACATTTACTAGGTAATTGATAACGAAAATGTTTTCACGAAGTGCATGAACTATAAATTACAAGTCAAAATAAATAAAAATCGGTCATATAAAAAAAAAGTAAATTTCTACTTAAGTAAAAAAAAATTTTGTTAATTTTTTTTCCTGCTTAATACTTTATATAAGAGATTTTATTTTTCTCCCATAAAAAAGTAAAATTAACTAATAGAATCTTGTTAAAAAATAAACTTGATTAACATCAAGTGTCATTCACTACACCCTCAAACAATTTATATGAACTTGAGTGGATCAATAAAAATGTATTTTATTAACGATTTAAAATTTGAACAAGATATATAAATATATATAGGGGTAGAATAAACGAATACTAAGAATTTAAAATGAGATAAGCACAATTGAAAACACCACATATATGTATATATTGTAACCTTCCAAATAGTAAAATAATTTTTCCAATTCATACTGTCGTTTCAGAGATAACCCTCCGGTATAATATTAAATATTAGTGTTAAATTGTGTGTCCTAGAGGGCATCGTCTATCCTTTTGAAAACCAAAGTGTCGGACTATCGTATGTCCTTCCATATTGTGACATTGGAGTCATGCAACTGTTTCCATATGTTTTTATAAATGGTAAATAAAAACTATGAAGATATCTTTCTATCTAGCGGTTACCTCTTGGAGCACCTGACGTGTATGACGAGCAGCACGATGCCCAGCAGCAGGCACAGAGTGCCGACCACCACGTACGCGACTCCGAGGAACGGGTTCTTCCCACCGAGCAGCGACGTCGTCGATATTATGAAAGACTTTGTCCCTTTAAAATCTTTTACCGGATAGTCTGTGCGCGGGACAACAAATTATTGGAACAAAGTTAACAGTACTATAGTATTGTGTAATTGGAAACGTAATAGTACTTATTGTTTTTTGAATTTCAATAAAAAACTATTATTACTACTTATGTAGGAACAAAATTGTGTCGATAATCGTTGTGATCGCCATCAATGTGACTGCGTATCGCTGTTAAATGACTCCTTGTATTTCACCATCGAATATATATTTGGAGGTTAAGTCCCAAAGTGACACGTTGTGTTCCACGGCCGAGATACGAGAGTTGCAAAGTGACTCACTATATTCTACCGTAAGGATGTAGAGCCCCTTCATGAGCCCCGTGCCGAAGCCTCTCTTCGTGTGGTCCACGCGCCGATACAACTTGCGGAATGTCGGCAACGCGGCCGTGCGCATCCACACTATCAGGTCTTCGTTCTGAAATTCAAGATATTTTTTTTATTTTCGAATAGAACATGTGAACAAAAATGTTTACACAATGATAATACGTAAGGAACAAAGCATATTCATAATAATATCTACAACTAGCGGATTTAACACCTTCATTGGTCGGTGCTCGCCAACCGTAGCGTAGCATAAACCAGGTATTCTATATCATTATACATCTGTCAAAAGTACAGTTATACTTATAATAGGGGGCAATACATATATGGGCATAGCAATGAAAATGATAACGAAATGTCGGGCATGCCAGACGCTGTACCTGAAATCCGTTGTTTTGAGTGTTGTTCGGGTCCAACATCCACACCGGCTGGCGCCAGTTGACAGGTTTCGTGAAGTTGGCAAAGGCTGTAATTAATAAACCATAACAAAAACGTATAAAACTCCTGCGACACGACTATGGCCCAGTGCCTATTTCTGACACTGAAGTGGGTTGGTGAATGTACAATAATAATAAATTAAGCACGAGGTGTTGGAGAATGGTTAACGGTGGCACAGATTATGTATGTGACAACACTAACATGGGATAATGGGGGCTCTAAATCATCCTGGAATCTAAGCCAACTTCCCCAACTTGTTGTACTAAATACCTGACAAGCCAATGTTTTTGTAGGTTTTCCTATGGAAGATGGATGCATGGATTTGAATGTATATGGCATATTCTAAGTGTAGCAGAGTACATGAGCTAAGAGGTGCCTCTGTGCCATTTCTGCCAAGATTATGCTGTCTTTGTTGCGATGATACTCATGCATGTTAGCAAATCAAAAGTTAAACCTTCAAGAAACCTTAGCCTGATGGGAAAGGTAAACCCATGAGAATTGTATATTATATAGTTAATATATCTACTTTTTGTGACCGAAGAAATAACAAGTCAGTAATATAAATTTTTATATATACATATGCTTGATTTATTGAATAGTTTTATCGGAATTTTTACCAGTTTTGAGGTCAGTTGACGTATCTGGATTTCTGAATTTGATTTCCTTATCAGAAGTCCATGCAATTCCTGTGTTCAGCACTGATACAGTGGTTTGCAAATCTACCGAGTAAACGGTCAGCGTATCTGTAAACAGTATAAAAAAATTAATTTATGAAAACAACATAATAAGTAACAGTAGAAAGTTTACTTGAAAATTATCATAGGTTTTCATCTTAACATAATTACAGAGTATCATTGGCAACAATCTACATACCAAAACACAATGTACCTTTAATTAACTTCTTTCAAGGCAAAAGATAAAAAGGCATGTCTTTAAGAATATAATGCAGAAACCTATGTAAATGCAAGACAAAGTTGAATTACTTTGGGTACACCTAAAGGTAGTGTGCAAACATCAAGAAGAATAGAAAGGCCGTTTATAGGGCATCATAAATGGTTTTTCATGATGTTTTACATGACTGAATGTACGTAAAAAATAATTTCAAATATACACATTTAACAATACCAAAAAAATTATAAGTATCTATAGGAGTCTAAACCAGTTTTTTGGGTGGAAGATCAACATCCAAATCATTAAGATGCCATTTAAAATCAGTAAGCCATATCATAGGTCTTGGGGCTAAGAACTAAGACCAATCCACAATGGAGCTGTATGTTTTAATTCTATTAGTAGAGGGCAAATAATCCTTTGCATTAGACTGATAATGCATTTTTACTGTTTAATATATATGTGATGTTTCAGAGTTGTAGTTTTACAAGATATTATCAAAAATTACCATTAAAAAGAGAGTTAGCAATTGCTCCACAAGGTGCTATGGGCTTCCTTACTCCATTTTCATCATCCGCAAAAGCAAATGGCTCGCAATCTGATGATGGAAATTGAGATAGCCGACCCAGAAGCTGGCTGTCATCACTGTACATAAACAAACAAAAACTCAGCCTGGATATTGACATATAAGTATAGTATTGATGCATAGATAAATAAATATAAATAAATACCCTGACAGACGACACCATAAGTGATTAACTGAATATTAATTTAGAGGAGGTTGGTAATTATATTTATACATTAAGTGATTGATGCTGGTGGTTAGCTATAATAGGTAACACTAATGTCGCTATGTCTGGGGCATTATGGCAATCTAAAAACCTGGGACACTCTTCTCAACCAAATCACAGTGAAAAAGGATTTTAATTTTGATCAGAAGAATCGTAGCAGTATGATGTAAATAAGCAGGCCTCAAGATAATCCTCTAAATAAATGAACCCAAATAAAAGTATATAACTTACCGTGACTTAACATATCTACGATGATTTTGGTAATAGTTGCTCAAACCATAGTAGAAGTAAACATCTCCCTTGAAATTTTCAGTAAGGTTAAACTGGATCTCACATTTGCAAGCCTCCATATCATTTTCCTTAATATAGTCAGCGCATGTTATATTCTCACCTTCTTTCATACAGTCTGTATAATCTATAACATGTTCTTTAACCTAAAGCACAAACAAAATTGCTTTATGTCCATAGTCAGTGACAGTACTTCATATCCAGTAAATTTTATTATGATTAACTCTAAAATCCCATGTATTCTATTTCTATTGGATTCCAAGCTTCAAAAGATTCAATCTAGTTGATCTATTTATCTGTGACATAGTTACAAGAAAAATGTTACAATATTGAACCCAAGATTCCTTCCAAAATAACAAGTACCTATACTTAATGTATGTATATTTAAGTCAATTACCTCATCAGAAAAGTAGAGTAACCCGATTCCTACAGGAATGAAAGCAATTCCAATGACAAAAAAAGTTGGTAGGACTGTTCCTGCCGTCAGAATCGGCTGCCAGGCAGGTAGTCTTTGTTGCTTAAAAGCGGATTCTACAAGAAAGAAAATATTAAGGGAATTAATTATTAATAGATTATTATGGTTGTATTATTTTGGTCGAGCAAGATCGTGTAAAGTGTTGGCAAGCCGTATTATCTTACCAGCAGGACGCCTAGATTTCACATTCTGATCTGATGTATCACTAGAAGTTGCCATAATATCTATTTAGTTATCAGCAGCAAATCTAATCAAAAGCCTCTTTGCGCTCAATTGTATTCTACAAAATTGTTCATTACAAGTACAACAAATTAAAGGTTGCAAGAAATGTCAGGCTTCTCAATCACCTATGTCACGATGACAGTTGATATAATCTTATCCGTATCGAAAAGTACGTTGTTTTAGGTTTAACTGCCTTGAAAAACTCGACACAAAGGGGTACAATTCTCATCATCGAAAATGCTTAACAGACAGAGTCAAAAGAGATTAAGTGGTTTCGATAATTCATTTAAATGCATGGAAGTTATTGTCGATTTTTATGCAGATTATTCTATTTAATTATTCTATCTAAGTAATACATATTATCGCAAGAATTGTCTTACTCAAAATTGATAAATTAAATTTAAGCACACTTTAACGAATGAATTTGTTTGAACATGCCCCTTTATTCTTAGTGTTACTTATGACATAATAATGTAATATTTTTAATTGATTGGTTTGTTTGAATTACTTGACTTCAATGATTGATTTCATTACAACTTCGGTTTTCTATAAAAACAATCACTGATAATATCAGTTAATCAGGGTTTACAAAATATTTTTTTTTACATTGTCTTTACTTACTCAAATGTTATCTAAATTGGCATGTAAATATACAACAGGTAGTAAAATATTGACATAATATATTATTAGAATATCTTTTAGTAATAATTGCACGTCAATCACATTATGTTGTCGTATCAAAATAATCATTAAAAGAATTACAATAAATTTATGTTTAAATATAATTAATATGTTTTAAAAAAGTAAAACCATTTTGTCTCCAGTTCCATATTTAGTT
>DWPT01005842.1:0-11902 GCA_018251895.1 Agathymus mariae mariae
GCTTAAATATCCTAAATATCTAAAATTACCTCCAAATAAATCTACAATAATTTTGGTACTTTATTAAAAAAGCCTATGATGTTTAGATTAAACCTATTGTAACTGCCATTAGCCCCAACTATTCTTTAAAGGAAGCACGACTTGCTTGTAGTATTTTGCAATCAGGACAGAATTAAAATGCCGGTATCCCTTTTTTTTCTGCCCGGCGATGACCATCAGATAAACCGTGTGCGCGTTTGTTAGCTATTTATATAAGCGTGGTGGTAGTCTCGTCTTTGATGAATCTTACAACAATCATTCCACCCGTCAAACACAGTTCCACTCACTTAAATTATTAATAAATTGAAAATAACTAAATGAATTTCTAGTTACCTAAACTTTAAATACGAATACAATACAATAGTTATTCCAATATCTGATATCAGTGACACCGCTCAGTATAACATCTATTGAAAACTATATTATTAAAATTATACTGGTTGGAGTACCTTCTAAATTCTCTTTTAATTTTCTTAGGAATTTAAAACAATATAAAATTTAAAATTTGTTACAGTACGTCTAACATGACAAAAAAAATTATTACGCATCTATTAATAACTAGAGTAAAGATTTAATCTCCATTCTTACTAAAATCTTTCGGCTAGCAATCAAAAGTTCTTGCCTAGTAATTTACAACTACAGTGGAGACAACAAGAAGCAGAAAGAGTCGCGCCGTCAGCGGTTCCGATCACTATGGCTGACAATTTCCACGAACTGGATTTCAACATAACGTACATATCATATAAGGCTGTAATATATTCAGGGCTTACATTAACAATACAGTGTTAAGAGCTAAGTGTTTCATCGCGTTTAATATCAAAAGAATAACCGTTAGAGTCTGGACTCAATACAATAATAAAATATACAGATACAGTGCGGATGAACTGTATAATTTTACATTGCGTTTATTTCTCCCGCTATTTGCTACGATCCTGGATGATCGGGGAATGCGGTCTATCCTATGTGTCACGTGATTTACCAGTATATATATCTCCGTAGGGCGACATTCTGAAAGAAATTATTGTCCTGTTGTAGAAGCAAGGCGTATTGAATTTTAAACTTTAAATTGGTCAGCGATTTTATGTCGTCTAGATTTACGATAGTCTGATACAAAAATAAAGCTGTTGTTAGTCTGGTGTGTTCGTGTAGACGTAACGTTTGATGGGGTTCCAGTCTGGCAGTTATTTGAAAAAAATAAAACAAAGCAAGAAGTTTTATTGAGATTTATGTTATACAGATACAATATTGTTACAATTACATTTAAACTTTATAATTACATAGGACAAAACAATGTCTCTGTCTGTCTGAACGCATTAATCTCAAAAATTACTACAAGGATTTTTATCAATAGATAAAGTGAGTTACGAGAATGTTAAATGAAAAACGTGATAAATCATAAAACGCCTGATAAAAACCAACATAAAAATTATACGGCTACCAATTATCGCTTTATGCTATAAATGATTTCAGCAATGAAAATACTAAAGATAGTTTAAAAAATCTCTCTAATATTTACCAAACAGTGTAACAAAATCTCTCTAATATGTACCAAACAGTGTAACAAAATCTCTCTAATATGTACCAAACAGTGTAACAAAATCTCTCAAATATGTACCAAACATTGTAACAAAATCTCTCTAATATGTACCAAACAGTGTAACAAAATTGGATGACAGAAGGAAGTTTCTCCTTATAATTACAATTCAATTCAATCAACATTTGTTTTAACTTCTATAAATTTATATTTTTTTCTTTAGACGATCTTAAAAACAAGTCAAATCAAAATGTGATAATTCTGCTACATTCACAACGTAGGTACGGTACGAGTATGTACAGATAGTGGGGGCAGTGGGTGTTGAGCGCTAAAAATCAATATCCATCCCTTAATGAAATGTCACAGCTAAGTACCCACCGCGCGGGCGGTATTAAAAGCCCTTATCAAGGATCTTTAATCCAATTAACGGCTACCTACTACTTTGCTACCTCTCGAGGTACAATGCTGAATAAAACAAAAGTTATGGCGTTTACAACCAACCTGGTAAGACCTTCCAATCATTGATACAGACTTAGTGTGACGAGTCATACTTAGCTGGTGGTCACAGCACGTGTTGGGTTCATTCAGAAGGGGTGTGGAAAAACAATCCTCAACTAATGCCCGAGCTTAATGGAGTATAGTGGTCTGTGAGCTCCAGATTAATTAATACCTTGACCGGCGGGTGAGACCTATAATTCGTTGAACTGATTGCTAATGTGGGTTTTAGGTTTAAAATTAAAGTATAGTTCCTCTAGAAAAAATGACAACATGCTGAATGAGTTTTACAGTTTAAAGTTAATTTTAATTTTAATAAACCTTTATTTTATTTCGGCACGTTTACATGATTTGATAATAATTTATCGATCGGATCTTTCGATTACGTAAAATCTCGAAATAAATGTAGATATTATATAATCCTACTTAAAATTAAAAAGCAATCAAACACTTGATTAGCACCAATAAAGAATGAATGAAAAATAAAAACATTTCAGAAATCAATCTGTGTGCATAATTATAAAAAAGTTTAATGTAACAACATTATCTTGTAATATTTGTATAAGCTATGCACCAATATCATGTGGAAATAGCCTGGTTTTATTATGATATACTCGTAGTTACGTGTCTACACAGTTTTCATCTCGAGGGACATCGCAGTCCGTCCCTTTAGTCTGTCCCTTCTATAGTATCCCTCCGAAGGGGTGTTGATTGGTCCAACCCCGAATTACAGAGGGAAACTGACCACTCGGCCGTTGGGATTTGCGGAATTAACACGGCCTTTCGAATTACTCAGTGTTAAAAGTGTTAGTTTGCCCGGGCCGATGAGTTGGTTGTACATTTGATATATTATATTATTTTTTGATATTATTAAATGTTATAATAAATTTTAATGTAATTCAATTCAAGACTCATTTCGCTTTAAAATAATCTAAGATATTTATATTTCAAACGGCTTAAGAAAAATAATGATATCAAAAAAATAAATCAATTAATTTCATTCGTCACGGCCGACAACGGTACGAACGGCCTCATTCCATCTCGTATCGAAAATGTTCGAATAGCGCGCCGATATTTTATGACGCGTGAAATTGTTCCATTCAATGCATTCCTACACACGGACCGACGATTTTTCCATTTTCACACAGACAATACAATTCAGTTTAGACGTTTGTTGTTAATGATTTTGTCGTCGCGGTTCTCACAGAAAGATTTCAGCTTTTTTAACAATACTTTTAAGAAATTGAGATTTTAAGACACAATTCGAATATTTATCTATTTTGCACTACTGTACGTATAATCGACTAACGAAGTACTTACATTCGTTATTTGAGAGGATACTCGTACATAGTGTAGTATAATAATACGCTTTCAATATAACAGCATCTAGGGTTTTCTAGTTAACAGGAAAGGGGAACAGTGAGGGTTGTGGTGTTATGCGTGGTATTGACCATTTGCCATTATGTTACTTGCCTGCTTCTTTGTCAACTATGACTATAACATGTCGTATTTAAATAATTATCAAAAACAGTAAAATAACTAGTTTATTTACAGAAAACTACAAGAAATTCGTGAAGCACGACGAATTCTTTTCTAAATATATCTACGTATTTCGTCTTCTTGTAATAGATAAATATTTTTAGATACGCACGGCGGATGTTATTTTCGATTTGTTATTTAGGATACTCATATGTTAGTTAAATGAAGCAAAATAATGCTCGCCTACAATTATATTTCAGTTCTGGAAGATCGTAAGACGACGGCTGGATATGTGATTAATAGACTTGAATGTCACGAGGCTTCACCGACATCCAGCGAACTTAAATATAAACGTAATTGCTTAGTGTTCTGAGATGTACGAAAATATACCACTATGATGTTTCGTTTAATAGTAAACGTATTTCTAAATTAAATAATAAGCTCCGATTTAATAGGTCCAGTAATATCCCTGTATTGTCTTTTGGTGTCGAGGATAGTATATAACGAGGTATTACCAAGGACTATTCAATGATTCATAAACATTTATGTTTCATCATCTAAGGTTATATCGCAACTTATTGTCAGGTGGGATTATAGTCAATCGTTGACGTAAACGAAAAAAAAAAAAAAACTAGCTGGTAGAATCTCTATCACATGTGTAAAAGGGTTGTTTAAATCTTATTAAGGTACAAGGAAGTCCGAGTAAGGTTTTATTGGTATCAAGGAAGTACTCGTACTCGATGCTACGCAGTCATTTTTAACCGCATATTGATAGGCTATGGATTTTATTTATGAAAACTAATGAGTGAAATCTCGTAGGTTCGGTTTCCGTATCATTCACGTCGATGAAAAATAGGAGATGACTTGGCTATCTTTAAAAAGAGTATTCAATTCTCTTGTGTTGTAAATGTCTGTAGGCGAGGAATAAGTGATCACATTTTCCATCGGACGGAACGAATGTCTCTTTGCCTATCTCGTGAGGAAATACCAATAATATTGCGATATATTAAAATCGAATTACATGATTATCAATTTTGAATACATTTGAAAAATATTTAATAATTGAAACTTTTGTACTTGACTGAATTGAAACTAAAGGATTCATTTTAACAAACCTGTTAATACATATAAAGCGTGTAAATATTTGAGTAACGAATTATTTACGCTAAACGAATTCAAATAATATTATCCAAGTCTAACTACCTAGTTTAAAGTTGGCTAATTAAGAACCAGTAGCAGTAGCAAACTAGTTACGATGCCCATGAACTCATCAAACCTCGTCTCGTGAGCCAAAAACTTCGTGTCGTAACAAACGTACACTCAATCAAACAGCTTGAGAGCATTTATGAAACTCGTTCACGCCACTCTCGATCTTAAACAAAAGTAATTCAGTTGGAAATGGGTTACGTTACTTCAACATGTAATTCAACTAATATGTTGACTTATGCTCTGATGGTTCGTCGAGGCGGCCACCCGTTGACCCATATCCTTCAATCATTTATGCAGGTATCGTTCTTACTGTTTGAAAAATAACTTGCGAATGAAAATCGGGAGTCTTGGAGACAAAAGGCATGCGGAGGCTATTTGAATGCTAAAGCGATCATTAGTGCTCCATTGTCGAAAATGCCAGAGCATTTTAATGCCTGCGTTGCTCAAATTGTTTACTATAATTGTGTATATAGAATTTAAAATAGCATAAATTAAATGTAATGAAAATATGTGCAAGTTAACAGTACTATGTCTCTCTTGTCCTTTCTTTTTGTGCTAGAAATAAGATATCTTCCGCAATTGTGTGCTTAAACCATCATTGTTTCCACGCCAGCCTTCTCTCGTTGTGGTCCACTTTGGTGAATCAAGGTCTAATTGTGATGGCAGTATCCACCTGTTGGAAGTTGCTGGGTTCTATATCAGCCGTTTAGTGACTGTGATGAATAAGACGGAACTTGTACGTGATGGTAGGATTCTTTACCTAACCCACCAGCTGCCACGTTTCGTCTATAATCAAATTGTTTCAACGTATTTTGGTTAAAGCATCGAAGTTAATGAAAGAAAAAGGTTTCATTCGCAACAGTATCAACGGTACCTAATTACCAAATTTTTTATGCCTTTCATAATTGCTGCATCTATCTTCATAACACTTATAAGTGTACGGTTAATAACTTCTTGTAACCCACACTGTTTTAACAAATTACTACTTTCGGGATATGAACACGCACCTTTGAGATTAATTCAAAATTACGTCTACTTGGCATTTTGTCTACAGAGTACCAGTTGAGATATAAAGAGAAGTCACATCATATTGTCCGAGTTCTTTTTTTATTATGAATCTATTGTGAACTCATACGATTCTTCAATCCAGGCAAATTATTTCAATTAGTTTACATATCGTCCTATATAATAATATTGTATGTTTAGTTGTTGGTATGTATATTATCACTGAGCAGTAGTAGTGGTTATATTAATATTATTACTATATCTTATGTTAGCTATAGAACTAGACCAGAGGCGTTATTTCAAGGAGTGTGTATCAAAGACACTACATAGCACCGGTTATCTGCTATCGCCTATTTGCCAAGCAAAACGTAACCTCAGTAAATATTATTCTAGATCGAGACCCATTGTGCCTGAATGATACTTTGAGGATCTCAGCAGTACAGCACAGTTGGAAAGTAATAAGAAAAAAGTAACTGACCTACAAAATCCATGTGACTTGCAAAACAGGACTACTGCCCGACCACCTATGCAGCCGTAAATCAAACCGGACAAAAGCAATTCTATTGCAATAATCCATACGGTAGTTGGCAAAAATTAGCAAAAACCCTTTCTTTCGTGTTATTGTTGCTTTGTCAGACAATAACCCGTAAAGTAGACTAGTCACAGCGTGAAATTGGCGGACGTAATTGCGCCTAACCCGTTGTTCCAAAATATTTTCTTACCGTTTATTGTCTGAGTACGAAAAATTAAGTAGATTAAACATAGATATGTATTTGTTCATAACGACACCTAAATAAACACCAATATGAATATATTCTGTTTGATGGTTCATGAAAATGTTATAGAAGCATCAGTAAACGTACTTTAACTAAATATTATAACAGACGTTATAGCAGAATTTCAAATTCTGTTATGTCAATTTTTTTTTATTCACGACTTAGTTTTCGATCTGAATTTGCTTTGAAACATAGATATTTGGTTTTGAAATGTTCCCGTTACCAAAATGTTACCCCCAACAATTTGTACAAGAAACTTACGAAGCAATTTATTTCAACAAAATACATTTATTGAACTCAGTAATTGGTCCCATATGGCCCGGTCCGTTAGTTAGAGCTACTGTTCAGTTCGTAACAACCCCTGGGAGCTGGAATGACGTGGCGAAAATACGTTGAAACATAGTTAGTGTTTGGTTCTACACGCTTATATGTAATTTCTACCGATTTACAAGTAAATACACACTTACACAAGAACTGGTAATTGGTTGCGAATTAGATGCGACATGCATTAATACCGTATTAATAACAATAGCCAAGTGAAAATATCTGTTTCAGGAAGATTTGGCTTGAATTGGTTGCTAATGCATTGGTGATGCCCTTAGCGGTAAGGTCGTCCATGGACACCGCTGGTCATTTAACACCAAATGGACCCTCTACTTCTTTTTATTTCAATTTTATTTTTTCGTTTATTAAATATTTACTGGTACAAAATTGACAAATGGACATAGCTAGTGTTATGGACATACAGAAACATCATGGAAAACTGTGGAGAGGTGGAAGATATTCGAAGAAATTGTTAAATTTATTTTTAATATCTGTAGTTTGGAATTAGCAAACAGAACTGCAGTACTGTCTGACATCTATTACAGGTGTCTGATATTTCTAAGTAATAAAAACTTTTATTAAAACAATACGTTGCATCACAATAGGTATAGATGCAATATTTATACACCAGATAAACTTTCAGGTCGTAAGTCTTCGTTCACTATAGAATTCCAACCAATCTCTCTCGCTTCTGGTGCATCCTGCTGAACCGTTGTTGCTACTGACATGAGGTGTTCGCTATCTTATTGATGTTGTGTGGCTTTATATTACTCAGTTTAATCCCAACAGGTATCCAACATTCGTAGGGCACTTTATTTGTATGTCTACTCATTGTTCTTTGATCATTCGTAAAATGTTTTTATACTTGTTTCAGTTGGATAGTTAGTTAAATAGCGGGTTTCCCGCTACCTTCTTGCTGTTGTTCCTTTTACGCATCAGCTTACTAAGTGGCTCTTGGCTTTTGTCTCAGCTATTGTTGCAAACAAAAAAGTGAGTTTCTAACACCCATGGATATTTTAAAAAAAACCGAACTTACCTATGTGAAGTTCTGATGTCTGTTGTTCGCGCTGCACAGTACCTACATGCGTACAGTAACACGTGTTACCCCACCTTCCCTTAAATTTGGGATTTAGTAGAGACAGGAATTGACAAGCTTCTATTATCTTGTGTAACGGATTACTACCTATACGGATGACGCTTTTTGCATCGTCATTCATTGTACACATTGCAAAAGTTCCCGCCTACTTACGATGTGGGAGTCTTTAAGAGGAGAGTGAATGGCGTTTGTAAGTTAGTGCATTCAACGTCTTAGACCTCCACTTACCATCAGGTGGGATTCTTGTGAAACATTAAGTTATCTTATGTCAAAAATACATAAAATATAACACGCATGTTAAACATGTTAAGCATGTTTATATTAACAACATTAGAGGGTAATGAAAATAAACTCAAATTATATACATTGTTAGCCAAATTGTAATTTACATATTATAAATAAGAGATAACAAAGAGCTAAGAAAGCGAACAACAATTTTACACAGCATAGCCTATATCATTGATCATTATTTTTGCTGCACAATGTTTTTATTTTATATAATTTATTCATAGGTTGCCCCACATAAACTAACGGTAGAGAAAGCTATATTCACAATGTTAGTTTTATTGACACTGACATTAGATACCTACTCATTCGCTTATTACTACTATGTATTCGGATGTGCGTTTCAATGTCCGAGTTAATTATATTCCTTTACATGCATTGATGGCAATGATACGTAGTTGTCAATAAGTGAAGTGAATGTAAAAGCGATGATACGTGATTGCTTACTTATAAAGCAAAACTCATGTTCTGAGAGATCTAATTTAGTATAAGATTATAATTTATTCATTTAGTTTTAAACAGAGAATCAAACCAAACAGAGAACTGACAGTGTGTCATTGCGGTATTTTTAACTACCGTTTGAATACGAATATTTTATGATAACATGGGTGGTTTATGTAATGATAGACGGGCACAGGTTTAATATACTTAATGGTGATTTTAATAGGTGAGTGGTAACTGGCCAGGTTAGGTAAAATATCTTATTTGACTTTTTATAATCTTCGAATGACGAATGGTACAGAGTTCAACTGCTTACCAACTTCCTAATGCCTCTTCATTCTGGAGCCGTTCGGTCATTCACAGGTGAAGGAAGGGGATGTGCTTGAAGTTATGGATATAAATAGCTTTCTACGCCGAGCTTTCATGGACAATGACGACTTCTTACCATCAAACGGTCTACATGTCGGAGGATAGTATGCTTCCAGTTATCGGAACATAGATTTAATGATGCGGCTATCTTGGACGCCAACAAATGATGATACATAAATAAAATACATGTTGCTTATGATGAAGCAAGGAGGGTGTACTAGATAAACATGATTAGAATGTCGTACGATTTCTCAGTAGACGTAGATGTATACCAACAAAATATATTGTATTAATGAATAGTTGCAAAGTAAATTCGAAGGTTGAACTAATCTGATCAACAGCTCTTTTCTTACACCCCAAACAACTTCACAAAGATTCGTAGCCCTATTTGGAAAGTGTCACTTTGCTCCTAGAGAATACGTATGTTATTCTCGAGGAGTAATTTGACCCTCTGAATATTATATACAATAGTATTGCCCAGCGCTTCGAACGTCGGTAGCCTGCGCGCAGTTCGATTTGAACCTGGGTTAGAATGCTTTAACCTTTATTACTTTTAATTTGCTTCGGTGGAGGAAAACATTTCAATGAAACCTGCTTCCCTAAGAGTTTTTCTTAGTGTCCTTAAAGCTATATTCATTTAATCCTCCGAACCTAGTACTTCCATACAACCAAAGTAACAGTAATGGATTGCAATACACGAGATGATATTCTCCTGGAGAATTGTTCATACAGTTATTATTACCTAAGGGCTATCACCAATTGCGACTTGCTCGCATAGATCAAACTTGCGAAATTTGCTTGAGCAAAGAGTTGATATGCTAACAAAGCAGTACAGAGGGGTACACAGTGCATAGCGCAATGCCGTGGCGCAGAGCGAACTAATGATTAATAGTACCCTGCCCGCGACGGGCGCCGCCGACCGCTACGAGCGAACATTGACATAGAATAGTTAATAACCTTCTCTACCTAGTGACATATTCCGATCGGATTTTAAGAATCTATTAGATGGGAAACAGTTGAAAGTTTGTCCACATCTAGAGTCAAGTGACGTAATAGCCTAGCCCAAATGTTTATTTATATGTTTATTTGATATGGACTATGGTGGTAAATTTACATTTCAACAAAAAATCACGAAAGTCTTACATTTCAACAAAAAATCACGAACGTCACATGGGACTTGGAATGAAAAGCTTGTTTTAGGAACGTCATATATTTTTATTTTAAATTATATATGTCATTATATCATCTTTTCATTATTTTCAAAACCGTAGCGAATATTTTTTTTGAAATATTACAGAGTTATAAGAAGTAGAAAATAATTACTTTCATATGTCTAACAAAGAACTTATAAATTAAAATAAGCAATACATGAAAGAAATATAAAACATAGGTTTTTATGATCTGTAAATAAATCATCGGATACATGAAAATTTAATTTTTTCGAATCTTTTATAAATTTAATATTGTACATATCTTTGTAAAATATACTCTTGACTTTCTTTGACAATAAAATCATATAATGCTGATCATATATGAAAATAATAATTATACTAGTCTCTGATTGAGACATAGCTTAAGCCTGTCCTTCGCCTCCCTGCCAGGGTATCATTTGACCCGCAACGACCACTCCAGTCTTAACAATGTACTGCTCCCATTTATTTCCACATTCCATAACAAAATATTTAACAAGTAAATGCCATGCCAGTTTAACATGGAGCAACGGTGTTTACTATTTTCAGTACGTATAGTTTAAGAATTTTTAACCTAAGCGAGCAATCGCTATTGACACATCGTCGAGCTATGAGCATGTTGGTAAAGTGATAATATTGAGATTCAAGTTAAAAACAGCGTAGCGGATAATTTGTCAAACCAGTAGGTTACTTAAAGCAATAACAACATTTCAAAATGAGACTTTCTACTACGTATCTTTTCTCTTTGATCGTCGTAGGTAAATCGGTTCTCCGGGAGTTGATTAAAACTTCGCTGTGCAATGTTGCAATGGGATTTCGATATGGAAACTGTCATAAATATTATAAGTTTCAAGATCTATCCCCTAGTATCATTTATTAATTTATTGTAACGTTCTTATTTACTATATCTTCTGTTAACGGTGATAGCTTACCATGGCCACGTTTATCAGTGATTATCATAAAGTAATAATACCTAATAGTAATTCTTCAACATACTAAAGTTGAATAAAGTTTATCAAAACGAATTTAAGCACGGTGAACTTAATCCATTAAGTGCCTTAAACCGTTCCGAAAAGAATTGGAAATTCAGCGGTCAGAGTACTACATAGCGCAATAATAATATTGCAAATATCGAAACTACTCTGCGACTTTATCTTTACATAATAATAAAATTGTAACTGATAACTCTCTACACATTAAGGATATATGAGAAAAACTATTATTAGGGGCCTTTATTAACCCAATATAACCCAAAACAATAGTTGTTAGAATTTTTGTCTGTTTATCTGTTCGTTTGTTCCCTCTAATCTTGGGAACGTTTTAACCGATTTCATAATAGTTTTCACTAATGTATTGTAGGAAGTATCAAATAAATTAAAAAATCGTTTCATTGAAATCTATAAATAAAAAAGTAAATAATAGAATACGTGATAAGAATATTTCATCGTTGATATTATGACAATTAGTATCTAGGTCAACGATGAAGATTATGTTTTTCCACTGGTTCAAAGTGTTACTAAGAAACTATTACTATAGCGGAAAATTCAAGATTTTATTTTTTATATGGAAGTATGACGACAATGTGAAGACAAATTACTCTTTGCAATGGTTTTTTATTTGATCAATTGAATAGGTTTTAAATATCTATTTTTCCTTACAC